>JBBPBX010027233.1:0-37439 GCA_038048925.1 Garcialebias charrua | reverse complement strand
TCAGCGCTCTGACTTCGCAATTTCAAGAAACATGAATACAAATAATTCTTTTTTTACAAGCATTTCTCAACCCTTTTGTCATCCATGGTTGGTCAACGATATTTCTCTTTGTATAATTCGTTTGTACACAATTCTTTTCATACAGAGTTTCCAGGATATTCATAAACTCATCATATGATCTGTTCACATCATCAACATACACTTCATTCCAGTCTTGTTTATCTAGATCCTCTTTTAATTTTTCCAAAACTTTTTTTGATGTGTTTATGATCTTTTTCTTTGTTTTAACTGCTTCTGTGATACTTTGATCATTTTTATAGATTGTGAAAACTGGTAAATGATCACTTAAGTCGGTCGTTAAAATACCACCTATCACCTCTCCGTTTGTTATATTTGTGAAAATATTATCAATTATTGTGGCACTATGAGTTGTAATTCTTGTTGGCTTGGATATCAACGGATACATATTTAAACTGTACATTGAATTTATAAATGTACTGATGTTATTTGAATCTGTTTTATTTCCCATATCAATGTTAAAGTCTCCACACAAAAAAACTTTTTTATTAAAACTCTTCTCCAATAGCTCCAAGATTTTATCAGTGAATATTTCTATATTTGATCCTGGTGATCTATATACACAACTTATTATTATGTTTTTATCATTTTTGTTTATTATTTCTATTGTTATCATTTCCATAATATTATCAACTATTATTGACATTTCATTATTTAATTTACATTTTATTTCATTCTTAACATATAGAGCGACTCCACCACCTCTTTTATTATTTCTGTTCATGTGAAATAATTCATACCCTTCGATGTGAATATTACTTGTGTTATCATCATTGAGCCATGTCTCTGACAGTGCTATTATCGTAAAAGTTCTATTTAACTGTTTTAAGTAATCTGTTATTTTGGATATATTTGCATTTATACTTCTGCTGTTAAAGTGAATAATAGAGAGAACTCCATTTGTTATATTGATGTCATTAAATTGCTCTTCATTGTAGTATTCGCTATCTTTTATTACTGGAAAAAAGTTAGCATCAATAACATCATTAACATTATATATTTTAGGTTCTGAGTCTTCGTATGTTGTCATGTTCTAATGTATTTGTTCATTTCATTGTATGTTATGTCCATTTTGTGTGTAAGTTGTTTCATTGATTTGTAATTTGTCCTCTCCTGAGTTCGTCTAGATCCTTCAGTTCTTTTATCATTTTAGGGTTAGCCTCTTCATGTGTTTTGATAAAGATGTTTCCATTTCTTGTCCATGTTGATGCTATTTTATTTTGTTTTTTTAACCACTTTGCTTCCTTTGCAATTTTTCCATATTTTTTTGTTAGATGTTCATTTATGTAAATTTTTGTTCCCTTCAGTCAATTTGATTTACTAATTACGTAGTTTCTAAACTTCCTGCTAACGAACTCGACGACTACCGACAGTTTGGTATTTGGTGGTTTACTGGGCAGGGTGTAACAGAACGAAATATCCTCATGTTTTATGTCATAGTAATTGTCCCATAAAAAAATTAACTACAGTCTCCTCCAGAGTCTCTAGTTCTTCCTGTGGTGCATCCTCAGTTGGGCCAGTGTTATTGAAAGCATGTTTAAATGTCCGACACTTACTAACATCAAGTCCTGTGATCACCACGTTGTTTTTTTTGTGTATTGTTCCATGTCATCTATTTTTCTTTCCAGTTCAGCTATTTTATTGTCTTTGCTAATTATCAGTTCTTTCAGTTGTCTTATTTCATCAACCAGACCGGCCTGTGAATCAATTTTTGCTGATAATACTGATAGTTTTTCACTTATATAGTTTAGTGATTTTTTAAAGTCTTGCATTTCTGTTGAGCTGTTTCCCTCCGACTCTGTTGTCTTTTGTCCTCTATTTTTCGTCATACTTACAGAGTTAGTAGTCTAGTGGTAGCAGGTCTCTGGTTGATGGTTTGTTTACTGAACCACGTGGCCCTTCCACGAGGCTCACAGGCCTAACGATGGTGGCTGTGGCCCAGTGCCCAGATCAGCGGTTAGTTCAGAACTCACGGTCTCAGCAGTCTGCAGCAGTCAGATCTGTTATCCTAAGAGGTTGGCTCACTAGCCTGGCTTAGACGGCGGTCCTCCGGTTTGCACACGGTGTTGGGCCTCCTACAGTCGCAGCAGCTCCGGTGTTAGCCCAGTTAGCACAGCTCGTGGCTCCAGGCGGCGGTCCTCCGGTCCTCCGGTTCGTGCACGGTGTTCGGCGCAGCTCGCAGCCCCAGGCGGCGGTCCTCCGGTTCGCACACGGTGTTCGGCGCAGCTCGCAGCCCCAGGCGGCGGTCCTCCGGTTCGCACACGGTGTTCGGCACAGCTCGCAGCCCCAGGCGTCGGTCCTCTGGTTCGCACACGGGGTTCGGCGCAGCTCGCAGCCCCAGGCGGCAGTCCTCCGGTTCGCACACGGTGTTCGGCGCAGCTCGCAGCCCCAGGCGGCGGTCCTCCGGTTCGCACACGGTGTTCGGCGCAGCTCGCAGCCCCACAGCAGCACTCCAATGCCTCTCTGGCCTCACCAGCTCACAGACTTCAGATCGTCAGCCTGTAGCAACAATCCCAACTCTGTGGTGTTTTGCCGCATTAGTTTTAATCAGCAGCACATGGCTAGCGTTAGCTTGTAGCCTGTAGCCTCCACTCCCAGCTTTGTTGTTTTCTTTCGCTGCAACAAAGCACCTCCAGCGTGTCGGCCCGCGTTTCTTCGTAACAACCAGCGTATTTTCCGGTTTATTTGTTCACGAAGCCCGCAGCTCCGCAGCTACTGCACCCGGTTACGGTGCCCTAGCTCGGTTAGCTTTGATTAGCCCGGTTTGTAGCTACGCTAGGCTAACTCTCGGCAAAAACTCACGGACACGTTGGCTTGTAGATTCATAATTCTGGATCGCATGTTCCAGTCCAATTTCCGCAGTTTTTTCAGCACTCCTCTCTGCATATCCAGCGCAAAAAACTGCAAGTACAAGCTCTCCAATACCCCTTTGGAGGTAGTACTGGTAGGAGCCCGACTAAAAGCGTCCTCTCTGCTCAGTCGCTCAGCCGCATATGGTACATGTGATTGTTGCGGTTCAAAAGTTGAAGGAAAGCTCTGAAACGAATGTGCAAGTTTTAGGCAGGTTTATTGTACATTATAAGAATAAACCTTACAGCGACCAACAGACCTCTCACCGAGCACAAGTCCAACACACACATCTTCGAAGGCGGACCACGGTTTTATACCTCTAGATGACGTCATCGCCTCGTGGGACCAATCCTGGAACCGAACCGCCTTGGAACCGCCCTAGAACTTCCCCTACTCTGTGAGTGATCCGCCTCTCAGCCAACAAGCTACCAGCTCTGTATGTCAATCATCCAGTGTTGTGTCTGTTGTATTATGCAGGCGTGTAACTGAAAAACTCTTCCCTATTGGAAATAAAACCCGTAAATAAAGGTTCCATCTTGAATATATTTTCACATTATATGGTGGAATTAAGTGAACATAAATCATAACGCATAATATGTGTGCTTCAGGTGTAATACTGATATACATATATTTTAATTCCCCTTTTGACATGACAAACATCATGTCAACAAAAACCCTATATGTACTATGTGCGTATGCAATTAAGAACTGGACACACAATGGAAATCACTAACATTCCCACCCACAGCAATATTACATCTAAGTTACCCACCCAGAATATAAATCCCTTATATAAAAATAAGCATCAATACTAATTGGTAACAAAACTACGTAAGAAAATATACGGTAACCGTCAGAGCTTATATGCTGGAAACGCAATACAAAACTAACAATCTAAAAAATAAATGTAACAAAAAGCAAAGAAATCAACCAAAAACAAAGAATAAAAATAAAATAAACAAAACAACAAATAAATGTAATAAGAAATAAACAAAACAAACGGAAAAAGTAATAAAGAATAAACAAAAACAAACAAAAAACAAATAAATGCAATAAGAAATAAACAAAACAAACAAAACAACAAATAAATGTAATAAGAAATAAACAAAACAAACAAAACAACAAATAAATGTAATAAGAAATAAACAAAACAAACAAAACAACAAATAAATGTAATAAGAAATAAACAAAACAAACAAAACAACAAATAAATGTAATAAGAAATAAACAAAACAAACAAAACAACAAATAAATGTAATAAGAAATAAACAAAACAAACGGGAAAAGTAATAAAGAATAAACAAAAACAAACAAAAATAAATGTAAAAATGAAACCATAAAACAAATAAAAATAAAAACAAAACAATAAAATGAAGCGGACTGTCCCTCCTATCAAATATCACGCCTCAACAGGGTATATGCAGGAATAATGAAGTTAAATTCAATACCTTTAAAAAGGCGTTCAATAAAAAACAACTGGACTTTAATTTGACCTTATAAATTCAATACTTTCTCAAAAACCCTTAAATTTCCCAAAATTTGATTTATCAACTCTTAACAACTTCAAAACATTGCATATACTCTGCTCCAGTGTGTGCATTTCTGGTATGTGTTAACCTTAGCAAAGAATCTAAACTATGCTTTAGCCAAGTCAGGCCATCTCATCTTCATCGTCTTCATCTTCTTCCTCATAGACACCTGTAAGGGGGAAGCCCTCTCCTGCCTGTACAGCCATCTGATAGGAAGGCAGCTTAGGAAACCTATCATCCACTGCGCTACTGATGCACTTCAAGCAGAAATGCCTCACACAAGGAACGCAGCAGCACCCACAACAAATTAACATAACCACAACTGCGAATATTGTAATCACAGCTGTGACGACAACAGCTCTCCATCTTCCAAAAGTAGAGATGAACCACTCACTCAGAGGGTTCTGAACTCCAGAGCTTTCAGCTAGTTCCTCAGACAGAGATTTCAAACCATCCAGAGCCCTTGTAAATGAACCATCTGGACTTGTGTTATTTGGGATGAAAGTACAACACTCTTGTCCAAACATAGAGCAGACACCACCTCTCTCAGCCAAAAGAAAGTCCACAGCTAATCTCGTTTGATAGGCCATCAGTGATGTTGCTGCTAGCTGCTGATGTGCGCCCTCAAGTGCATCTCTTGTCAAATTATTCAGCCTCTGAACATTAAAATGAATGTAATTAATCCTGGCTACGTTTTTATTTACAGTTATAGTTGGAATCATAGACTCAAAACCAGCTGCAATAGGATCAACTAATTTGTATTCATCCGGGACTCCTTGCGGGACTCCGATAGCGTTAATATATGCTGGAGAATCTACATACAGATCAAAGTCACGTTTTCTCCTCTCAAACTCACCAATAACATGTGTACTGCTCCTGAAAGTTTCCAAATCCTGTCCTGTTAAATTCACCATCTTAATTGGAGAAATTAAAGAAACGAGTGTACAGATTCCTGACCATCTTGAAGACAACGTATTTCTTAGAGTTCTACCACCACAAAACCAGTAAACATCTGCACGTGCTACAGATAATCTCGTCATGTTTGTCCAAGCTGAAACATCCACATTCAACTTACACCAACTTGAATCAATATCACCTACAGATATACCTCCCTGTATTTTCCTAACCAGACAAGTGTAAGAGTTTCTCACTGGAGTGAAAACAGGTGGGATTGCATCTCTTGGGGCCATGGGAAAATATTTCTCCAAACCTTTGCAACTATCAGTGGGATTCTCCTTCATATGTAGTTCCAACATGCAGTGAAAACATGAATCATTTGAAAGAGGTGATGTCATCATTAATAACGCTGGCCTGGCCTTCGCACAAACAACGCAATCCTTATACTTCACTTGTTCTGCTGCATTTTCAACATACTCTATCCAGTAATTTTGCTGTGTGAAACCTGTCTCCAAAGCCAACTTTTCTTCATATGTCACATCTGTCATATAAGACACCTCTTGATCTGATTCAATCTGACTTTCCTCCCTCTGAACCACATTTATCCTGAACGGACTCGTTGGATCTTTGCCAGAAACATGAACTCCCAGTATATAAGTGTCACTATCCTGCCTCTGAGGATTCTTTAAAGTCAAAATCAAAGAATTACATGTATTTTGTGCTAGACACCTGGTGCTTTTAGTATGATCTTGTATGATTGACAAGCGTTCCTGTAACGGATACTTCCCTCTTCTCGCTTTTTCTGGTCTGTAACCCCAATCAGCAGGCCCTGAATTACACAACACATTATTCCAGTCCCCGCAATTCATGTCATGCCCATAAGTCACACAAATATACTTCACTGCCCAAATAAATGACTCCTGCCTCGCACCACAGTACATCACAGAGCAAAGGTCAAATTTAACAGATGCAGTCACCCCAACTGTGAAGTTAAACTGTAGGAAATTAACTATCATGGATCTCTTTGATCTGCTAATGTCAGAGTCTGGGTGTACCTGAATCTGAACCTCTACAACCTCTGTTCCATCTTCCCCTCTGCTGAGCAGGAAGTTAGGGTCCTCATCACAAGATCTGTTGACATTGTCGTGAACAACTTCAGGGGAGCCTGTCTTAGCTGTCGTTGCAACCCACAGAGTGAGCCCTGTAAACAATATTCCAAAAGTGGTTACCACACTTAACCTCACCGCTAGGAAATTCATTCTTCCTGTAACAACTATGTACAACAAACAACGTCCCCTTTTTATGTAATGTTATTTTAAGTCTGTTCTGATTTTCTCCTCAAGTTGTATCGGGGTTTTGGAACCGGTGGATCGAAGCTCTCAGTTGAAGGTGGAGCTGCAGTGTCACTGTGTACGGATGGCTCACACAGTTCCTTAGATGCACCCAGCTCTCCAGACACGCTCAGCCCTTCGGATGTGCTCAGCTCTTCAGATGTGCTCAGCTCAGCCAAGTCCTTTCGTACCTGCTGTAGAGTGCGTAGAGAAGGGTCAGAGCTTTTAACACAGTGTGTCTTATGAATCCAGTTACTGAGCTTTTCTTCAGTTAACCAAATTTTAACACAGTGAGAAGTGACAGCAGCCACCTTATATGGGCCTTCCCATTTAGGCTGAGACCAGTTAAAACGGGCTACCTTTCTGAGAATCCAGTCACCTGTATCCACGTGGGCACAGTGTTGTTCTCCCTCTGCAGTCTGGATCAATTGAATCTGTTGAGAAATACTCATTACAGTATTATTAAGCCTCTTCAAGTACTCTGATATGTCATAATGTTGTAATTGTAACATAGTACTTTCTGACGGCAACGGATGAGTGAAAGGACATGGCATCTTCCTTCCTGTAAGTATCTCATGAGGGCTGACATTCAGGGTAGTATTTGGAGTTGACCTTAAGTTGAACAGCACTATAGGTAGGGCATCAGGCCATTTCAATTTTGTGTCTGCACAAACCTTTGCCAACCCCTCTTTAAGAGTACGGTTAGCACGTTCAACCAAACCCTGTGATGAAGGATGAAAAACAGCCCCAAACTTATGTCGAATGCCAAACAATTTCTCAACTTCCCTTAACTCCCTGTTTGCAAAATGGGTTCCATTATCTGATCTGATCACTGAAGGGACTCCAAATCTGGGGATCAACTCCTTTGTCAACCACTTTATGACTTCTTTCGCTTTTTCAGTTTTCGTTGGAAAAGCTTCCACCCACCTACTAAATTGATCCACGCAAACGAGTAAATATCTCTTTCCAGCCACTCTATTCTCAACACCCATGTCAGTAAAATCTATCACAATCTCTTTCCACGGTGCCTGAGGCATTGGAAATCCACCAAGCCCAGTTTTAAGTGCCACCTTTGGATTATGGTGGCAACATATTTCACATGTCTGTACAAAATATTTTGCAATACAGATGGCATAGGGGTTCCACCAATTCTGTGAGATCAAGTCAATCAGTTTTGATGTACCACAGTGCCCCCTGCTGTGTGCTTCTTGGCATAGCAGGTTGAACAATCCAGCTGGAGCTACAATTTTACCCTCATGATTCCTCCAAATTTGTTCACTATCCTTTTTAGCTCCACGGTCTAACCATGCCTGCTTCTCGTGCGGAGCGGCTGCATTTTGTAACTCTCTGATATATTCTAGAGTAAATTCCTTTTGAAAATAGTCTTCAGAACTCTTTTTCTCATGTCTCTGGACCATCTGTGTCCTTAAAATATAGCCTGCAATTCTTTTAGCAGCTTGATCTGCCTCATGATTCCCTTGGGCAATGAAATTGCTACTCTTCTGATGGGCCTTGCATTTAATTACTGCCACTTGTCTAGGCCGCTGCAATGCATAATACAATTCCAGTAATTGTTTAAAATGCCTGACTGGTTCTCCAGATGAGGTGACAAATCCCTTTCTTCTCCAGTGACAGAGATCAACATAGACTGCCTGAAAAACATACGCTGAGTCTGTGTAAATATTAACCTTTTTTCCTTCTGCGACGTTACAAGCTTCTGTTATTGCTTTTAGCTCTGCGAGCTGCGCAGAAGCTGGCTGGTTCATCACTTCTGCCTTGAGTTCAACAAAACCTGCATCTCTTCTTTCCACCACAGCGAACGCAGTGATCAATGCGCCCGTTTCATTTCTATGACTATGTCCATCACAGAACAGTATCATGTCTGGCTGGTCCAAAGGATCTTTAGAAAGGTTTTCATGTAATTTCATTTCCTGTGCGGTGTCACTAATGCAGTTATGATCTTGTGTGGTGTCCATTTGCGCGGCCATATTTGTTCCCTGGCTTGTAAAATGTATATGTGAATTATGTAATAATCTTCTGAGGTTTTCTGTTCTTTGATTTGAAAATGTGAATGTTTGTGAGTCCAAAAATGATTTTACGTCATGAATTGTGTGAACAAAAACCTCATTCCCCATAGTTATGTGTGATGTCTTTAAAATAGACTTTCCAATGGCAGCTACATGCCTCACACAGGTAGGGTGGCCAACTTCAATTTGATCTAATTTTGAACTATAATACATCAAAACGTGCCTGTCAGAGCCAGCTTTCCCTCTTTGAAACAAGACGGCATTCACAAATCCGTCTTTTTCATCCACATCCAAGTGAAATGGCAAGGAGTAATCTGGACACTGCAGAGAGCACGCATCAAACAAAGCTTGTTTAATCTCCACAAATGCCCTGTCAGCTTCCTCCGTCCACTGCAGTGGGGACACAAAATTTTTATATCCCACAGCCGAAATGAGGTTCCGCAGAGGAGCCACCTTACGGCTGAAATCAGGAATGAAGTTCTTACTGTAATTGATCAGCCCCAAAAATTTTAACATCATCCTAACATTTGCTGGTTTAGAATGATTTAAAATGGAGCTTTTCTGAGATGGTGTCAGTTGCAGGCCAGAGCCAGAGATGAGCCTACCCAAAAACTGAACTTTTGAACGACCCACCTGTAATTTGTGTTTTGACACTTTAAAACCACACTGGGCTAGATGTCGAAGCACAGCTTCAGATGCGTGCATAATAGCTTCTGAAGTCGGAGCTGCTATCAGAATATCATCGACGTATTGGATTAAAACCACTCCCGGTGGCAAAGGCAAATCAGTAAGGACTTGCTTTAATACATTATTGAACAAAGAGGGCGAATCCACGAAACCTGAGGTAATCTACTGTACGTGAATTGTTTCCCCTTAAAGGTAAATGCAAACAGATCCCTTGATCCAGCGTCCAGAGGCACACAAAAGAACGCGTTCGCCAGGTCAATACAAGTAAAAAACTTGTGTTCAGGCTGAATAGCATTCATCATAACATAAGGATTTGGAGTACCATAATTAGATGGAACAACAACCTTATTTATAGGCCTCAAATCATGAACTAAACGGTAATGAGATTTATCAGCTTTTGGTACCGGGTGTAGAGGTGTGTTCCAGCTCGAAACAGTAGGCTGCAACACACCAGCTTCCAGCAAACCCTTAATAGTTTGCTCTATACCGTCAATCTGCTCCTGTCGGAGTCGATATTGATGTTTATAGATTGGAATCGTGCCTGGCTTCAGGACGATCGATACAGGGTTGACACTCAGCAGGCCCACATCTGTAGAACTCCTGGCCCAAAGTGTATCAGGCAAACTGGCTAACAGTTTGTCCGTATCAACATGGTCTGTGTTTTCTCCGCCATGTGATCTAGGCAGAGAATGTTTCTCAGGTAACAATAATGTGAATGATCTGTGTGTGATCCTGTAAGTATCAGTTTCTGGAGAATAGTGTAAGTGTGGATTTTGTGTAGGCACCCATTCCCTTACAGCAAGACAGCGTCTCATCACAGGACCTAAATTCTTCGCATCAGCACCAGATACAACCATCAATGACACATGTGGAGCTGATACATCGCCAAGCATATACAGTTGCAGTAACGGTGCGGGCAATTTCACGCCTGCCACCACTCCCTCCGGGGCCACATAAATGTCCATGATTTCAGCCACTGGAAATTCACCAGTCTCTTGACAATGTTCAAGCAGTCCTGTCCAGAGCACATCGTAGTCCCCATCACCACAAAGGTCATAGTTCAGCGTGCAATGTGCCACATCAGGAAGCGTGTCATAAGATCTTATGACATTAATCCAGGCGTTCCAGCTCTGCAGTGTGTCGTACAAGAGCGTAGTTGTAAAGTCAGGAACTGCTCCCCACCAAACTTCAGCTTGAAATTCGGCTGGACCAGACTCAGCAGAAGTTCCTTCAACCTGGAGCATCTGATGAATGGAGCTTTTCACTGTAGCACAGTACTGAACAGTTCCATCAGGAAAACTCAGCTGGACGTTGTCAGGACTCATCATCAAAGTCACGTTCTGATCACACAGAATGTCTCGTCCAATCAAGTTCACTGGACATGTGTCAGAAATCAGGAAGGAGTGTTCAAAGCGCAGATTATTCCACACGCATGGTACGTAACAAGATAGCGGCCACTCCTCTGGCTTGCCCGAGAATCCAACAACAGGTACGGTATTCTTTGATCGTGGGAGTGACGTGTTAACTGACGAATACCTGGCGCCTGTATCAACCATACACATGTGATTTCGGCCGTTAATGGTTAACGATACCAAAGGCTCTAAATACAAGACGCCACCTACTGCCGGACCAGGGCACCCCTATTGGATAGGATATTGGCCTGGGGCCTGATTATTGGCTCCCGGCATAGGGCCATGTGGAGTATTATCTGGTGGTGGTGGATATACGTCATGTGGATAACGAGCTGGCGTCACCTCCTGTCTCGATAAATCCTGTTTGGTCGGACATTGAAAATGCCAATGTCCCACCCCGTCACACCGGTGGCACCTGTCCGTGGGTCGAGGGTTGCCCCTCAGACGTTTGTTCCGACCCCTGCGCCAGGATGTGGATGGGCCCAGAGGTCTCTGTTGATATGAATTATCAGATGATGTAGGAGGACCCTGAACCTGGGGCATCTGGATTGCATTCACCTTTGTGAAATTAAGTTTGTCACGTATGTCTTTTAATTGGGCCTTAGCTAATTGAGTTTCAAGGGATTTTAATTCCCTGTCATCAGACTCCCTCTTATCAAAAGATTGATCAATAAAATGAACAATGTGGGCTGCCCATAAATCATAATCCATCTTTGTTAGGCCAACAACAGACGCCAAACTCTTCTTAACATCATCAGACAGAGAGCTCTCTACAGCACCTCTGAACAACAGTTGAGTCGTAGGATCAATCGTTGGATCATTTCCAGTTCTATTTTCCCACAAGAGCTTAACTCTAGATAAGTAGGTCGTGCCCCGTTCTGTAACAGCCGGAGGAATCTCACACAAGTCTGAAGATTTCATAGACGTCGGATATTTCTCTCGTATAATTGGCCATAAAATTTGAACGTGGTCGTGCAGTGTGTCACTGTCTGGGTCCAATTTAGTCCCAGCAGCCTGTTCTATTTCAGTCAAACTACCAAACGACGTGCATGCTGTGAAAACCCTCCTCCAATCACCCAGACATGGCACAATTCCGGCGCATGCCTCCAGAAAAGCGCGGATCCAAGCCGAACCTCCTTTCTGGATATCAGGCAAACGCTGACGGATCAACTCAGTATCCTGCAAACTAAAAGGCGTGTAAGTCTGTTTGCGGACTCCCTCAGCTGTGGTGGAAGAAACGAGAGGTAACATGAATTGAGCAGGAGGCGCTGCGTCAAGGCATGTGTGAACATTATCAGCAATTCTATTTAATCGACCTGAATTTCCTCGCTGCCAGCCAGTGACCTTATCAAAAGTTGTGGCAGGAGGCCTGAGGTCAGGACAAGCAGTTGGACCAGGACCGGTCAGTGGCACGGAGTCATATGAAGCCCCCAAAGATGTCACGCTGAAAGAAGCATCAGAGGACGGTGGACGAAACACATCACCTCCCCTATACCATACCATTTACCATACCATTTTATTTATAAAGCACTTTAAACAGGAACAAGTCCACCAAAGTGCTGGACAAACAAACACGCAACAGGCAACACATACAATGAAGTACAACACGAAAAACATAAAAACATTGCAGATCATAAATCAAACGATCCAATACAAATCAGCTGGCATTGAAAGCGATGGAGTAGTAGTGAGTTTTTAACCGGGATTTGAAAACCGAGAGGGAGGGGGCCTGTTTGATGAGCAGCGGTAACTCGTTCCAGAGTCTTGGGCCTGCTACAGAGAACGCTCTGTCACCCCTGCGCTTAAGGCGAGTTTCTGGAACTATTAAGAGTACCTGATCCTCTGACCTCAAAGCACGTGGAGGGACATATGGGTGTATCAGATCCGAGAGATAGGCGGGGGCGAGACTGTTCAGCGATTTGTAGACATACATGAGAATTTTGAATTGGATTCGAAGATGAACCGGTAGCCAGTGAAGGGAGGCCAAGACTGGTGTAATGTGCTCTCTTTTGCGTGTGCTGGTTAAAAATCGGGCAGCTGCGTTCTGAACCAGTTGTAATCGTGCAATGGTGGCTTGACTGACGCCAAACAGAAGTGAATTGCAGTAATCAAGCCTAGATGTAATGAATGCGTGAATCACTGTCTCCAGGTGCTTTTTGGATAATATGGGCTTCAGCTTTGTTCACCCACAGAGCCAGGAGTGGAGTGAATACCACCCATCAATGTTTGCACATGGTCTTGTACCATATTCCTATTTTCTGCTGATTTTGTCTGTAAAATACCCCCTGTAACGAGAAGCAAGTCTGAGCTGGATCTAGTGTGTTCAGAACCAAGTGAGAGCTCTGCCAGATTTATGGATGATAGCTCCGTCAATGGCATTTGATTGTGTGGAGTTAATCCCCCAGGTGCATACGGGGGAGGACGAGGAGGAGGGGGGGGGAGTGGGGCAAAGAGGAGGCAGAGGTGGAGCACAAAGCCGTTCAGTTTCAAGGCATGTCTCTGTTCCTGTCACGAGGGCAGCACCGGCTTTAATGGGGAGTTCTGTAGTACCAGGCACCAAGGTCTTATCTGCAGACAGCCATAAATCTTGTTGCAAGCCAACAACTTGTTTCTGTGAAACTGCTTTGTGCACACTTCTAGGTTTCTGTTTACCTAGGATTTTGCACATTTCATCAAAAAATAATGTGCAGTCCCTATTAAAGGCGTCCGCCTTCTGCCAGTCCTTATTTTTCTTTCTACGCACTAGAACAGAACATTTTTCCTTCTCATCTAACGCCAACCTTAAAGCTCTCTCTGATTGCACAAGAAGCTTATTCAGTCCAACAGCAGATGGAGACGGGTCATCCACACCAGGAAACATTCCTGACCGACACATGTTATCCACCCAAGAAACTAAACGTCTCTTCTCATCAAGAACATTCTTGACAGCTACCTTCCGACACCATGAAACCCACAACTCATGTAAAACAGATCCTAATGTGCCAGGGGCACAATTTTTCCAAGTTTGTATAGGTATGTCAGACATTATAATGTTACACACGTGTTTTACAAGGGTGAAGTGAGCAAACCTCCAGCCAGGACCATGGACAGCTGCAGTAGCCAACCAAGAAACTGCCTGTTTTAAATCACCCTCCTAAAACACCCAATAAAAATGCCACCCCAGAGCACAGCAGTGGTAGCCTCTATTAGACTTCACAATTTGACCTACTGCCGGCAAATACACCCACTGAAACAATATATAAAATAAAAAATCTTTCCCTGTTGCCTTAGTTTGCGTGTTTACAGCACTTTCCGGAGTACAGGTCACAAGCCTCTAAATGAAACAGAAAATAAATAAAGGAAAAAAAATGAATAAAGAAAAGAAAGTAAAAAAAATAATAAATGAAAAAAAAAAAAAGTTTGCGACCTATACACCGGAAAATACGGCAATCAACTTCAACTGGGAAGGGGAAGAAAAGATTTGACTCTAACGGCGATCACTGGTCCCGGATGTGAAGTAAATCACCTTCTCGGCAACTCTTGTGAACCCGGAGCGGCCAGACCACTCTGTACGGCAAGCCGTGTGCTGGATGAAAGCCAGCGTGACTCTACGGCGAATAAATCCCGGAGTTCACATCTGACCTCAGCTCCACAGCTCCCGGAGCCCATAAAATAAACAAATAAAAAAAATGTCTCCCAGCCAACAGGCCGGAGCTCATAGAGGGGAAAAAAAACGCAAACTTAGGCACTCATACTCTCACCCTTTGTGTGTGTGGACTATGTGCTTTATACTTTACTTATATGTACGAAAACAGCAAAAAAAATGCACATTCAAATGAAATACCAACAGTGGTTCACGTTATTTAACTGTTAACGCTAACCCAAACGACCGTAGCTAGACTACGGTGTAATTTTTGCCCACCCGAAGACAGAACAGACATACAGCCAAGGTAAATTTAGCGTTTTCAATAGCAGACATTTAGTTATAAACGGAAGATCTGCTCACCTGAATGAAGAAGGCGCCAGAGTTGGCTGCACGCTTGCTCCGCCACTCGTGGGGGAAGCCCCCAATCGGCTTCCGTTTCAGGCGAAACCTCACACTCCTCAACGACGGGGTCACCAAATTGTTGCGGTTCAAAAGTTGAAGGGAAGCTCTGAAACGAATGTGCAAGTTTTAGGCAGGTTTATTGTACATTATAAGAATAAACCTTACAGCGACCAACAGACCTCTCACCGAGCACAAGTCCACACACACACATCTTCGAAGGCGGACCACGGTTTTATACCTCTAGATGACGTCATCGCCTCGTGGGACCAATCCTGGAACCGAACCGCCTTGGAACCGCCCTAGAACTTCCCCTACTCTGTGAGTGATCCGCCTCTCAGCCAACAAGCTACCAGCTTCATATGTCAATCATCAAATGTTGGGTGTGTTGTATGTACAGGCGTGTAACTGAAAAACTCTTCCCTATTGGAAATAAAACCCGTAAATAAAGGTTCCATCTTGAATATATTTTCACATTACAGGTAGTCCCCGACTTACGAGCGCTCTGACTTACGAGGTCCCGGACTTAAGAGCATGCATCTCATTAAAAAAAAAAAAAAAAAAAAATTTTTTTTTTTTTTACTTTTTTTTTTTTTTTTTATAAATGAATACATGTACAGTACTGGACAGTCACCAAGCACTTAGCCTATCCTAACACAGTTTTTAAAGATGAAGGAATAAGTTGAATTGTCTCCCTCCTCCCTGCATGCTCCATAGGGAGCTTGCTCCCTTTATGTGAAAGGGAGACAATTCAACTTATTCCTTCATCTTTAAAAACTGTGTTAGGATAGGCTAAGTGCTTGGTGACTGTACAGTACTGTACATTTATCTATTTATAAATAACAAACAATAAAAATTTAAAAATACTGTATATACTGTATATTTTTAATAAATAGATAAATGTACAGTACTGTACAGTCACCAAGCACTTAGCCTATCCTAACACAGTTTTTAAAGATGAAGGAGTCAGTTGAATTGTCTCCCTCCTCCCTGCAGGCTCCATAGGGAGCTTGCTCCCTTTATGTGAAAGGGAGACAATTCAACTTATTCCTTCATCTTTAAAAACTGTGTTAGGATAGGCTAAGTGCTTGGTGACTGTCCAGTACTGTACATGTATTCATTTATAAAAAAAAAAAAAAAGTAAAAAAAAAAAAAAAAATTTTTTTTTTTTTTTTACTATGTGATCCTACTTACGAATTTTTGACTTACGAGCGCCCCCTAGTGACGGAACTCGCTCGTAAGTCGGGGACTACCTGTATATGGTGGAATTAAGTGAACATAAATCATAACGCATAATATGTGTGCTTCAGGTGTAATACTGATATACATATATTTCAGGTGCATCCCTACTTCAGAGTGAGCATCGACTATAGCCTGTCCCAATGAATCTTCTTTTGCCTTTTCAAGTATATTTTTTGCTGTTAAGTGACTCTTGGTCCGAACATGTTAAAATATTTTCTTACAAAGTGCTTGTTGCTGCTTTGTTATGTCAGAGGCAGATAAAGATTTAAAACATGACACCCACTGTTTAGCCAGTTTCATTCCACCAGTCTTCTCTGGTCCTAAAGTCCCAACTGCCTTGCACGTTGAGCAACCAAAACCGGATTTTTCATTAAAAGCCATGGGTAATGAGTTTTCTTGGCCTTGAACTGGGCAGCTGACTGTCCATATTGCTGGGCATCCCTCACTTGACGGTTCTTCTGAGCCTGACTCTCCTCTGCTGAGATCACTCTCCTCCGCCTCCTTGTTGTTGTCCTCCTCCACATGATGGCTGCCACGCAGGCAGGAGTCCAACGGCTCCTGCCAGCTTGCAAAAGCCTGGTCAGCTCCGCACTCACCGGCCACAACGCTCGCTCCTGATTCAGTATCTCCACTGTCTTCATGTGCTTTGATTTTCATTCGTCTAGTTGGACAAGGCGAATCCTTTTTTGTAAAACTTGACGGTAAGTTTGGCTGTGACAGTCTTTTCGACATTTTGATCGCAGTTGTTGTGACAAAATGGCGTAGTTGTTTTACGTCATGGACGTACGTCACGTGATTAACCATCATATATTTTTCTCGTATTTTTAAACAAAATTTTATTAATGACCCGCTTGAACTGTAAAACTGAGTTGCAATTTTATCGTGCTGTTTAATTATATTTTTGAGTTTCATAATACAAATGCGCGAAGACGTTGAACTTTTAGGGGCGGAGATTTGAGGTACCCCATGACGCACGTGACTTCCGCATTCCATTCTTTCTATGGGAGTCAGATAAGAAAGAAGGTAGCGTGCTGTACTTTTAGACTATATTACTTTTCTGTAACATTTACAGTAATTTCAGCTTCTTGAGTTCGTTTCTTTATTAGTAGTTTAGTGTCAATTATTTTAAGGAAACTTTAGCTAAGAGAGATGAGGCGACAGCTAACGGAAAACATGTTGGAGTTTCTGGAAACAACAGTCACAGATTATAAAAAGGAACAACGTCGTTTAAAGGACAAACTGCAACACAACGAAACCCAAGATGCTGCTTTCAACCCAGAAGTTCTGCTTCACAGATTAGGTTTGTACCTAAACATTCCTGCTTTTCAGTGCGATTTTAGTTGTTTTTATTTTTTTTATTAATCCAAATTTTGACAATAGTACAAAAATGTTATACAGAACATAGAGTCTATCACAAGAAAAAATAAAATAAAAAGCAACAATTAAACAAAGATATAATACTATAAACAATATCAAACATAGGGGTCCGATTATGAGACATAGAATTTAGTAAAAATAGTTTGTGTTTTTCTAAGCTTCTGATTACTGTATTTAAAGTAAGCTTTTCAATATATGTGTTGTGGTGTTGCTAATATGTAAGAGTAGAATCAGACCACTGCAGACGTAGCTCCGTTACGAACACCATGCTTTATTCAACCCTTCTCAACTTCTTCTTCTCTCCTCTACACATCCTGTTCTCTCCCTACTCAGAGGTCCCCCTGCTGTCAGTCTTATGCAATTGCAGGACACAACATTTTCCCTTTTCCTGAAACAATTACTTACATGTAATTTTGTACAATGTACTTGACAGCAGAAAATCAAAGTAATCAAATTATTATTTCTGTAAGCCAACAGTAATATGAAAGTTTACCCTTTTAACCCTTTGCATTACAGTATGAACAGTAGTAAATTTACTTGTCTTACAGAACAGTATGAACAGGAATAGTTTACTTTTTTTTCACTCTAGCTTACAAAACCTGACAACCATCTTGGTGCATTTCTATCTCTTTGACTTCTTCTCAACACAGCAAGCGGTTCATCAGTATTTCCTGGCAGTTCATATGTATCGAGTACATCATCATTTTGTTCTGAAGCACGTAGGATTTGTTTTGGGAAGAGTGCAAGTTTTGAAGCATTCCACTTGCGCCCATCACTCAGTAAGAAAGTATTTGGTCCAACTTTCTTTATTACAGTACGTGGTTCTTTAAATCTGGACGATCCTTTGGAAATGTGATCCGGTCTGCGAACACGAACCGTGTCACCCACGTTGAATGTTGGTACTTTAGCTCTCATTTTCTTGTCAGTATATTCCTTCATTTTGTTTTGCTTTTGTTTCACCCTCTGTTGTATTTGAGCTTGGCTTTTGCTCTTCAGTTCTACTGGGAGTATGTTTAACTTGGTACGCATCTTTCTGTTCCTCAGTAGTTCAAATGGAGTGACTCCGGTAGTTGCATGCGGAGTAGCTCGGTAGTTGTGAAGGAATTCAGTGACAGCTTCCTTCCATGAGCTGACTTCTTTCAGCTGTTTGTATGCAGTCTTTAAGCACTCTGTTAAAACTTTCCACAGCACCATTTGCTCTGGGATAATATACACTTGACTTTAAGTGCTGTATCTCTCTCTCTCTCTCTCTCTCTCTCTCTCTCTCTCTCTCTCTCTCTCTCAGAAAAGTACTAAACGCATGCGAAGTAAACTGAGTACTGTACCATTATCTGAAACAAGATACATCGGATTACCCTCCCTACTGAACACAGTGTTTAAAACCCGTATTATTACATCTGTAGTAACAGTAGGAGCGAATGCAACCTCAGGCCATTTGCTGTAGTAATCTGTTAGCAATAGCATAACGGCAGTCCCAGTTAGCATTGTCAAACGGACCTATAATGTCAATTGCAACTTTTTCCCATGGTTTGGTAGGAAATTCAACAGGAGTAAGTGGAGCAGTGTTAGTTATTGCAACCTTATCACTGAACTGGCAATTAACACAGGAAGCAATGATAAAATGTACAAATTGATCCAGACCTGGCCACCAAAAAAGTTCACGCAGTCTCTGCTTTGTACGGACAATGCCTTGATGTCCTTCATGTGCCAAATCAACAACCCTGGCACGTAGTGAAGCAGGAACAACTAAACGATCTGCAAGTCGTAGTACTAGTGAACCATGGACTGACAACTCATTTCGAATTTGAAAGTAAGGAGCAAGGTTCTCTGGAAGACCTTTTTTAACTTTGGGCCAACCTTTTTCAATCTGGTTGCGCAATAGTGACAGTTCTGGACAGGTTTCACTTGCATTAGTAAACTCTGCCAGAGAAATAGCACACAGTGCCTCTTTAAACACAGCAGCAATCATGTCAGGATCCTCTGTTGCCTCATCTCCAGCCGGTAATGGTAATTGAGACAAACGGTCAGCCATGACATTTTGATGTCCTGGACGGTAAGTAATGTCATACGTGAAGCAGAGAAGTCGCGCAGACCATCGGGCAATTCTCAATCCAGCACGGCCAGCACCTTTAGAAGTGAGTAAGGTGGTAAGTGCTTGGTGGTCTGTACGAAGAGCAAAACGACGACCCCACAGGTATGTTCTCCACCTTTCCACTGCCCAAACGCAGGCAAGAGCTTCACGTTCGACCGTGGAATACTTGCGCTCAGCAGGAGAAAGAGTTCTTGATGCAAAAGCGACAACTCTCTCACTTTGATCTGGATGTAGCTGCGTTAACACAGCGCCTAAACCATAATCTGAGGCATCAGTAGTAACGTAAATTGGCAATTCAGGGTGGTACAGAGCTAAGGCAGGACAATTTACAATCAAGTCCTTCAGTGAAGTGAAGCTAGACTGAGCTTCCGTAGTCCACTTGAAAGTGGAATCTGTACACTCTCTGAGCACCTCACGTAGTGGCTCAGCAACCGTTGCAAAGCCTGGAATGAACTTATTGTACCATGATGCAAGACCTAAGAAAGACCTTAAAGAAGACATGTCATGTGGAGCTGGAGCATGAATCACAGCAGCAAGTCTATCCTGATCTGGTTGAAGACCCTCCCTCGAAATGGTGTGACCCAGATAATTTAGGGAAGACTGACTGAATTTACATTTTTGCATGTTTAATGTAAGTCCAGCATCAGTTAGAGCTTGAAGTACTCTCCGTAAATGTTTATCATGGTCTTCTTGTGTGACACCAAAGCAGATGATGTCATCCAGGTATGCTTGTACACCTGGTAAGCCTGTAAGAATGATCGACATCATTTTCTGAAACGCTGACGGGGCAGAAGCTAAACCAAAAGGAACTCTGCAGAAACGAAAAAGTCCATCCTGAGTGATGAATGCAGTAATATCACGACTTTCAGGATGCAGAGGCATTTGGTGGTATGCAGAAGCTAAGTCAATCGTAGAAAAAACAGTAGCCCCTCGAAGATTTGAAAACAATTCATCTATGTGCGGTAATGGATGACAATCAGCAACAATTGCTTTGTTAGGCCCTCGCAGATCCACACATATAATAATAATATTAATTTGTCACATTTGTCATCTGTGTATGTTTCCCATACTTGACAGACGAAATTGGTCTATGCTAGGCTTTCCTCCATCTCTTCTCTGTGTCACAACTATGGGAGAAACCCACGGAGAAGCATCAACACGTTCAATGATACCCTTCTCCTGGAGATCCTTGATCTCTTCCGACACAGCTTGTCGTACTGAAAATGGAAGTCTCCTGAGTTTTTGTTGCACTGGAACAGCATTTGGCAACATCTGTACTTTATGTATGAAGTTTTTAGCATAACCAACTTCCCGAACTGACATTCCTGGAGAATGATCAGAAGCAGTATTTGTTAAAGCTGGTTGAACCATAGAGGTAGGAGAAGTAGCATTAGCAGTAACAATTTGTCGTCCCTCAAGCTTCATTTGTAATGCTTGGAATAAATCTAAACCCAGCAGAGCAGCACCTGACTGAACCACAATGTGAGTACCTTCAGTAAAAATATCATCATGAGAAATAGTAGCTTTTAAGCACCCTTTCACAGCAATTTTCTCTTTTGCATAAGTAACAAGAGTAACTGTAGGTTCAGTTAGTACACAGTCATAAAAGTAGGTGTGGTAGATCTCTTCTGGTATAATGGACACTGATGAGCCTGTATCCACAATCAGCTCAACATCTGTACCTCGTCCATTAACAGTCACTTGAACTGTGCAGAGAATCTTGTCTTGTACGACATTGTTCATGTAAAGAATCGTGGCTTCATTAACGACGACTTCACGTACCTCCTTTTGAGTTGAACGGCAAACACGTGAAAAATGACCCACTTTACCACACTCGTTGCATGTCGTTTTAGCAGCAGGGCATGAAGGGTGGTTAGCAAGATGGTCGAAGGATCCACAGCGGAAGCAGGAACGGCGTGTAGTAGCAGCAACTTGAGTCGTGGAAGTAGCATGGTCCCGCGGCGTCCTCCTCGCGTCCCAGCGGCGGCTTGACTTCGGCTGTCTTTGTACGGCCCTCACGGGAACAGAAATGCTAGCAGCGGTAGCATCAGAAAGTACGTTAACATCTCTTAATCCACTCTCGATTTGTAGCGCCAACGTAGTAGCTTTAGCAAGAGTTAGCTCTGGTTCGGGTAACAGTCTATCTCTGATGCGAGTATTAGCAACACGCTCTATCAGTTGATCACGTAGCATTTGTTCCTCCATGTTTCCTAAGTCACATGTGGCAGCTAGCTCACGCAGAGAAGCTAAGAATTGTTGTACCTTTTCATCCGGCCTCTGTACACGTTGTCGAAACTTGTGACGTTCAGCAATGACGTTCACCTTCGGGACGAAATTCTTTAAGGACAGTAATAGCAGTAGCGAACGTGGTCCCGGTATTCGGCAGGCTGTAGAAAAGTCTTTGGCCTTCCGTACCCAAAGCATGGAGTAGAACCGCACGCTTTCTAGGATCAGGTCAGTCGTCTCCCGAAGCGGCTATCACCAGCATGTAGTTGTCGAACATCTTCATTGAAGATTCTTCAACCATGTTGGAAACGGTATCGTCGGTTCACCTGGGCAAGGCATGAATGGAGCAGGCAAAGGTACAGAAAGAGCCATCCTCGTCGCCAATGTTGTGGTGTTGCTAATATGTAAGAGTAGAATCAGACCACTGCAGACGTAGCTCCGTTACGAACACCATGCTTTATTCAACCCTTCTCAACTTCTTCTTCTCTCCTCTACACATCCTGTTCTCTCCCTACTCAGAGGTCCCCCTGCTGTCAGTCTTATGCAATTGCAGGACACAACAATATGCAATGTATGTTTTTAAGTCACATTCTTCAAAATTATTCCATGAGGGGCTTT
Organism: Garcialebias charrua; assembly: GCA_038048925.1. Lineage (NCBI taxonomy): Eukaryota > Metazoa > Chordata > Actinopteri > Cyprinodontiformes > Rivulidae > Garcialebias > Garcialebias charrua. Next base: position 15,049 of record JBBPBX010027233.1, on the reverse strand, counting down.
TTTCACTCCATTTCATCTTGTGGATATAGTATTTTGCTAAAATTACAATAAGATTAACTAAATGTATCTCCTCTGAAGAGAAGGATGAATTGTTGAAAATGAGCAAGATTTGTAATTTAGATAAAACAATCTTTTTTCTAACTTTTGTTGTCAGGAAATGTACATCTGACCAAAATAATACAACATGAAGACATTCTACGAACAAGTGTTCAATACTTTCACCTTCATTCTGACAAAAAGAGCAGTTGTTACTAATATCAGAAAAGAATCGACAAATGTTATCTTTAACTGGGTAATATCTGTGTACAACTTTGAATAAAAATTCTTTGATCTTATTGTTGGGTATATATTTATGAGGTAACAAAAAAAAATTTGTTCCATTTTTTTTGTTTAAATAATCCCATCTATATTTACATATGGGAACTGATAAAGCCTCTAAAGCAGGGGTGTCAAACTCATTTTGATCTGGGGGCCACATACAGCTTAATCTGATCTCAAGGGGGCTAGACCAGTACTGTATACTCATTCCAAAATTACATAGAACGAACAGTAAGTCCACTTTTTTCTTTGTATTGGTGCAAAGAAGAAATAAATTATAAAAATATTTACATTAAATTAATTGTCCTTTTACACTTTTACTCAGTTTAACATTTATTTAAGTGCATTACACATTAAAATAACTGATCAGTGATTGCACGTTTTAAAACATTTAGTCAACAAACTGTTTTGTTAAACACTACCCTGCATGTTAAAAATGCATCAAACCGATCAATATTTAGAAATGAATGAATTTAAAATCCATTTTCCACATCTAGAAAGCAATTGTGAACACATAAATTGAGCTTTGGGCGTAGCTTTGTTTTATTAATGTTCATTAGTGAGAAAACTTGCTCACAACGGTAGGAAGTCCGAAACATGGACAACATTTTTGCAGCCAGTGCTGTCAGTTTAGGATAGCGTGGTAATGGTACGTCCACACCAAACAGCTTTTCAACTGCAGGAGCATCCAGTTTACATGCAAAGTCAATGGGGGACGCGCCTCCAGATGCGCCTTGGCGTCGGGCGTCACGTCACGTGCGTGTTGAGCGTGCTGGAAAGCGTTTTCCGTGCACGTGAACCCGCGTCAGCCTCCAAAGCACGCGTTGATTTAGCTGAAGATTTCACCGTTCAAACGTTCAAACGCCGCTCAACTCGTGTGTCAACCAATCAGGGAGAGTCGGGGGGAGCTATGTGATGCGGAAACGAGGGGAGGGGTATTGCGTAACTATGTGACATATTGTTTGTGGGACACAGAAAAAACCTGTGAAGTCGTGTACAGTACTATAGAAGAGAAACTCATTGTAGATGTGTGTTCGCGACAAGTCCTTCACGACCAGTCAAGTCTGCTCTACAGAGACAGAAATAAAAAGGTCCTTGCCTGGCGGAGTGCAGTGAGGAACTCGGTATACCGATAAGCTCCTCCCCTCCCCCGCCACGCCGCCGCAGCTTCGCGTTCTGGTCTGGACACCACTGGGTCCAGTGCGTCCACTTGCGTGCGTGACAAGCTTTTTTGCCGTTGAAAAGCTGTTTGGTGTGGATGTACCATAAGAGATACTTGTAAAATGTGTCCAAGCCAACAGAGGCAAATTTGTCCTTCAATTCTACATCACACTGCAAATCAATGATTTCAAGTTGCATGTCAACAGGTACATCAGAAGCTCTGATGGTGAGTGGTGAGAAAAAAGCTGCAAATTCTGTCTCGAGTTCGCCTTTGTGGCGGCGCCGACACGACTGCAGCTTTGTGCACTCGGCCCATCTTTTAAGACGAGTGTGCGTAATTTCAATCATGTTGTATTGTGCCCTGGTGCAATGTCAATAAAGATATATTCTATTCTTCTAAAGACCTGAAATCGTTTCTCAAACTCCCTCAGCAACCCTGAAATCTTGTCTTTGTACTGTTTCACATCAGGATGAACGCTTGCTGCGCACACGGACACAGGGAAAATGAGCAGGGTCTCTGCTTGCTATCTGCGTCTCCCATACTAAACACATTGCCTCTGGGTCCTAGAGGTGCTGTGTTTTAGTAGGACAACAAAGGAACTGACTAAAACACAGTGCCTCTAGCGGACATCATAGGAAATGCAGATTTTAAAGAAAATAACGTTTTTTCTTTTTTTAAATTCAGATTTATCCTTGGGCAGACTGAACTCCCTGGCGGGCCGGTTCCGGCCCGTGGGCCGTACGTTTGACACCCCTGCTCTAAAGGCTCCAGTATAGCTCTGCGTACGACCATACGCGTGTCCGTACGCGCGCACTGAACGCAGACAGTTCACCCCCATAGCTCAGCCTGAGGCTCCAGCGTTTTCTCACCAAATACTTGACGTCATTTGAGCAGCTGCAGGGCAGAGCGTTTACTTACGGCTACGGGACAAATTGAGGTCGCGGATTGGTCATTTGCTGACACGCCTACTGAATTGATTGACGGGTCTGGTGGGGGAAAAAGGCGAGAGCTGGCAGCTTCTGCCGCAGCGGTGTTCTGTGTTTATATGTTAATAAAAAGTTCTAAAAAATAAAATAAAAACAGGGAGCGCCGGTCGTACAGCCCACACATCAGACCAGCACACCAGGAAATCTGTAGAACCTCCCACAGCCACACTGGACCCGAGTTTAATTCGCTCGTGACAAATTCATTCATTTCTCATCATTTCAGTCATGGGGTCCCGCGATTTTGGTTGGTGTCCAGCCAGCATACAGGTCATGGTAGCATACGTTTAGTTAATACCAGAGCCAGGTTAATACGCATGCACGCGCCTGCGCAGTTTGCATTAAGCCCCATGACGTGCCGAGGAGTCATCTGATCAACCTACACGGCAAGATATGACCAAAAAGTAAGTCACAGTACTCCTGGTATTATTGTGTATTTACACAATTTACAGTGTGCATGCATTTTCAGAACCGTAAGTAAATCGTTTTGATGCCGTTTTGCGTGTAATATGTGCGTGACTTCAGGCGGAGTGAAAACTACGTTTGTTTATTTGTGAACAGTGCAAGCGAAGTTAGTCCGAGCTTTGTGAATTTAATTTAAACGATATAATCATCCTGCTGCAGACGAGGGAGGGATGGGGGACGAGCTGAAGAAGTGGCTGCAGATTACTTCTACTGGCATATTTAGCTTAATCTACTAGCATATCACGGTGAAGCAATGCACAAGCTAAAAAGCTCTTAAACAGGTGGAGCACATTCTTATTTATCTTGAAGCAGACACAGAGCCCAGCTAAAGCCTTAAAGTCAGAGTCAGAGTCAGAGAGTCTTTATTGTCATTTGCACCGCATGTGGTACATGTGATGAAAACGAGATTATGTACACGGGGTCCCAGTTACATCCAACAACAAATGCAAGAGAAAAACAGTAATAACATCTAGAATTAACTAAGAAAAACATCAACTAGTAATACACTAAGCCTAATATAGTGGAAATAAACAGCAGCACGAACATGAGTTTGTATGAGCAGATGGTCACAGATGAACACAGATGAACACAGCAACAAGAAAACAGATCAGCATCAGCACAATGTGATATTTTGCAGTGTTTATCTTTTATTTTATTTTTATTTAATAATAATTAATAATTAATAATTTGTCACATTTGTCATCTGTGTATGTTTCCCATACTTGACAGACGAAATTGGTCTTCTGCCTTTAACCCAACCACCACCAGGTGGTGCAGCGAGCAGCCGTAGTCAGCGCTCGGGGAGCTGGAGAATTAGATGTGCACTCATAGACACCCCAAGGTGTGTAGTGGCCGGGGCGCGAACCCGCGTCCTTCGGGTCCCAAGTCAAAAGCCTTAGCCACTGGTGTCTATGAGTGCACATCTATTTTCCCCAGCTCCCCGAGCGCTGACTACGGCTGCTCACTGCACCACCTGGTGGTGGTTGGGTTAAATGCAGAGGCCAATTTTGTCTGTCAAGTATGGGAAACATACACAGATGACAAAAATGTGAATTTTCTAACAGCCTCAGGGTAGAAGCTGTTCCTCAGTCTAGTGGTTCTACATTTGATGCTCCTCAACCTCCGTCCTGAGGGGAGTGGGGCAAAGAGTGAGTGTGCTGGGTGAGTGAGGTCTTTCATGATGCAGGTGGCTCTTTTCCTGCATCTGGAGGTGTAAATGTCTGTGATGGTGGGGAGACTGACTCCAACAGACTTCTGTGCAGCCTTCACCACTCTCTGTAGAGCTTTCCTCTCTTCAACTGTGCAGCCTCCATGCCACACGTTGATGCTGGAGCACAGGACGCTCTCCACTGCACACCTGTAGAACGAGGTGAGAACTGGGCTGCTCAGACCAGCTCTCACCTCGTTCTACAGGTGTGCAGTCCTCCTTCACAGAGCCTGGGTGTTAGTTTCAGCATCAGGTGTAATACAAGCAGGTTGTTCACGCACTGCAGGGTCATGCTGCCACACTGCTGCAATACTGTGGAATAAATGCTGACAATTGTTTTATTTTTATTAATTACTTTAAATTGCATTTGTAATGATAGTGTGCACCTACTGTTTTTAGTTTGGAGCCAGCTTGGATAGATTGTTGTACTCAATGAAGAGTAAGAAGAAGAATGGCGAGAGTCAGACCAGATGGAGGATATGGGATAAGCCTTGTCAGCGTTGAGTCGATGGCAGGAGCCCCGGTGAATGTATCTCTGACGAGGATGGAAGGCAATTTCCTGAAGAGGGAGTACAGGCGGGACGGCCGGTAGCAAGCGAAGACGAAGGAGCTCAACGGCTGAGTAGTGAAGAAGGCCAGATGCTGGGTGGTGGAGGATGATCAGCAGGAGAGTCCAAACCAGAGCAGGCAGCAGGTAAATCCAAACAAACTGCATGTTTGATGATGAGATGAGCCAGAGACTTGGAGTAGAAATGCCCAGGCAAGGGTCCGTGAAAAACAGCAGAAAGGACTGAATAAAACCAAAATAAGAAAAAAGTACGACGAGCATCGGCAGCCAGGATGTGCCAGCGTTCACTCACCGTAAGTCAACATTTGCCCCACTCTGGGCCCTTGAGCAAGGCCCTTAACCTCCACCATCTGCTCCCTAAACAGGTCTCTCTTAAAAATGAGTTATTGTGACTCAGTGAGACTACCTGTATAAATGAAGTGTAAATGGGGAAGAAAAAAAAAGAAATGAAATAATGTGACAGGTATTCGTAAACCTTCATTAAAACATATTGTACATTTATTCTTCCAGGTTCAGCAGACAGTGATGTGCCTGGAGCTGCAGGGCTGCACGCTGGTTATCTGGACACCAACAGAACATCTGGAGTTGGACATTTCTTTTGACAAAGCCTTTACAGATATACAGATGAAACTCCGCCAGAAGTTTTACTTTTCAAGCTTCCAACCTTGGTAGATGAATTTGTTGCAAATAAGATTCAGCTCTTCCACAAACAATCTTATTATCTTTTTAAAATGCAGTAAGCACATAAATATTAATACACAACACATCAAGAGCACTGTATGAAGCTAGGGATAAAATGCCAGTCTTAATTTTTTTTTTTTTTTTGTATTATCTTGTAATGCACTTTGGACAATGCAAGGTGTTGTTGGAAGGTGCTATATAAATAAAGTTTATTATATTATTGTTATTCCTGTTAACAAGGTCTTGCTGTATCCTGCCTTCTTCCAAACACGTTTTGTATAAAACATGTGTGCTGATGAAATGCAAATGAAGGTGTTAATAACAGTGTACAATGAACTGACAGACTAAATGCTAACTCAGGGTGTCATACAGCTGTTAAACTGCTAGTCAGGGTGTCATACAACTGTTAAACTGCTAGTCAGGGTGTCATACAGCTGTTAAACTGCTAGTGTTAAACTGCTAGTCAGGGTGTCATACATCTGCTAAACTGCTAGTCAGGGTGTCATACAGCTGCTAAACTGCTGACTCAGGGGGACTGAAGCAACAGGGTGTCATACAGCTGTTAATAAAGTATATGATGATTTGACAGGTTAACTGCTACGTCATGGTGTGATATGGTTAATTAAATAGAAGCTGGGGCTGGACGATATGGCCAAAATTTTTATCACAATATCTTTCTTAATTTCGGTCGATAGCAATATAATTCAATATCGATATAAACAATATAAAAGCCTAAAAAAACTATAAACTATACAAATAAATTGTCCACCTTTTATTTGTATTTAGCCTCCAAAAAAATGAAAATCACCATTAAATAAACATAAAATTCTCAACCCAATAAATCTTGGTCGGGTCATCTGGACAGTTTCTTTTTAATAGAAACGTTTCACGCTCCATCGAGCATCATCAGTCAGAGGAGTTCCAGTAAACTGTTTCCCCACCAAGCAGTAAACACCTTAAGTGGACCAACCAGTTTGCTGGAGCCAAGATGGTTTCTGGGGGCCGTCCTGTCCCTCGTCTACTCCTCCCAGGCAGGCAGCCACAGCCAAAGTGGTTCAAGGCAAGAAAGTTCATGCTCAATAATCCAGGTACCAAATCCAATAATTCTCAGTCTGGTCATCTGGACAGTTTCTTTTTTCTAGAAACGTTTCACCCTCCATCCTCCGTCCAGTTTATTTGTAACAGAAAACGTTTCGCTTCTCATCCAAGAAGCTTTCTCAATTCTCCTCGGATGAGAAGCGAAACGTCTTCTGATGCAAATAAAGTCCAGTTGTTTCTGTATTGAACGCCTTTTTTGATTTAATCAAGTCCTAGATGACTGAGAATCTTCACCAGTTTAAAACTTGATTACAGTAGTTAGATGATGATCGTAAAACGGTCTGTTGTTGCTTATTGTTCTGGTTCTGACTGTTATTGTAGTTAAGATTTTTATTAGTATAGTTTATTTTTTGTAAAGAGTGACGTTTATTTAAAATATCACCCAAATGGGTCGATTTTATTTATTTTCATACAAACGTGGTTTTGTTTAAAATATCACCCAATGGGTCGCTTTTATTTATTTTTATGCAAAGGTTGTTTTGTTTAAAATATCACCCAAATGGGTCGTTTGTTTAAAATATCACCCAAATGGTTCGCTTTTATTTATTTTTATACAAAGATTGTTTTGTTTAAAATATCACCCAAATGGGTCGCTTTTATTTATTTTTATACAAAGATGGTTTTGTTTAAAATATCACCCAAATGGGTCGCTTTAATTTATTTTTATACAAATTTTATATTGTTTACTTGGCATCTTTTCAAAATGAATATTTTGTAAATCTTTATTTTGGCCTTTTTTGTACCGAAAATAAACCGAACCGAGCCCTCCTTGAAATTGAACCGAACCGAAATGTGATTTTAGCGTACCGTTACACCCCTATGAACTAACGCATTAAATAACATTGTGAACTGAACATGAATTCTTTCAACCTTCATATTTTGCATATTGTGAGTAAATGATGGAAGAATAATTAAATTTTCTAGTATATTTATTTGTGTCACAACAATGAGTTTTGATAACAAGTACAAACCAGATTCCAAAAAATTTGGGACACTAAACAAATTGTGAATAAAAACTGAATGCAATGATGTGGAGGTGCCAACATCTAATATTTTATTCAGAATAGAACACAAATCACAGATCAAAAGTTTAAACTGAGAGAACGTATAATTTTAAGGGAAAAATGTGTTGTTTCAAAATTTCATGGTGTCAACAAATCCCCAAAAAGTTGGGACAAGTAGCAATAAGTGGCTGGGAAAAGGAAATGGAGCATATAATGAACAGCTGGAAGACCAATTAACACTAATAGACCTTTTACCAGTTGACGTCATCACGCAAAGCTCGCCTGAAACGAGCGTTCTGATTGGACGGCAAAAAGCCCTAACCGGATGCAGGGGCTCGGGAAGGGGCCGAGGAGCTTCGTAATGATAGCGAGTTGTAATTTAGAAGCTTGTTTTCTTAAAATATTGAACAACCGAATAACTGTTTAATCTTAATTAAATTTTAATTTTATTTTAGCTGTTTTTATAGAAAAGTCCAACCAAGGACTGGGTTTTCAAATTAGCCTGTGGCTAGAAAACCCATGTACAAGACAACGGTTGCTTCGTTTTTAACATGTAACATTGTTTATTGCACTGTCCTTGATCAAATAAACTTGAATGAAAAAAAACCACTGGTCAAAATGCCTGAACATTGTGCCGCGGATACTAGAGGAGGTGACTGTGTTCGCTGATGGAAAATGGGGAACTCCTTCAGGCTTTTTGCGAATGTCCAGCAGGGTGAGTCGTTGTGTGTCGTTGTCAACAACCTGTATTATCCAAGCGTCAGAAATAAATGTTTTAAATGTCTCACGCCAATACTTCTGATATTTAGACTGGTTTGGTTATTGTTACAGGTTTAACATCTTCTCTTAGCTTCTATAAATAGCACCATGTCTTCATAAGAGCTGTCAGTATTAGTACAGTATGTAAACAAAAACATGACGTTTGAGTCGGTCACACCATGTTTTAAATTTCTCACACCAATACTTCTGATATTTAGACGGATTTGGTTATTGTTACAGGTTTAACATCTTCTGTTAGCTGCTATAAATAGCACCATGTCTTCATAAGAGCTGTCAGTATTAGCACAGTATGTAAACAAAAACATGACGTTTGAGTCGGTCACACCATGTTTTAAATTTCTCACACCAATACTTCTGATATTTAGACGGGTTTGGTTATTGTTACAGGTTTAACATCTTCTGTTAGCTGCTATAAATAGCACCATGTCTTCATAAGAGCTGTCAGCACAGTATGTAAACAAAGACATGACGTTTGAGTCGGTCACACCATGTTTTAAATTTCTCACACCAATGCTTCTGATATTTAGACTGATTTGGTTATTGTTACAGGTTTAAGTTGTTACAGGCTTCCATTCAGAATTGAAAAAGACTTCTGGACAGAAGTCGAAACGTTTTCTGCAACAAATAAAGTCCAGTTGATCCTGTATTGAACGCCTTTTTGGTTACAGGTTTAACATCTTCTGTTAGCTGCTTTAACTAGTGCCATGTCTTCATAAGACATGGCACTAGTGATAGTGATAGTCCACACAGGACAGAAAGCATTTGTTTGTGATCTTTGTGGACAAAGGTTTGGACGGAAGTCACATTTAAACAAACACATGATAGTTCACACAGGACAGAAAGCATTTCCTTGTGATCTTTGTGGACAAAGGTTTGGACAGAAGTCACGTTTAAACACACACATGATAGTTCACACAGGACAGAAAGCATTTCCTTGTGGTCTTTGTGGACAAAGGTTTGGACAGAAGTCATCTTTAAACACACACATGATAGTTCACACCAGAGCCATAGAGAGAGAGAGTTGCGACACTCTTTGAACTCGCCGATAGGCGGTCACGTGGTTCATGCAGCTCTCAAAAGTTCCAAACAGCTCATCACACTGTCAGTCAGTTTGAGCAACTACTGGCGCAACAGAACACAAATATCGACTTTTCTAACTTTGTCCGGCGTCTTTCGGTAATTATTGAGCAGTAACAAACGGATTACTGATTATTTCACTGACTATGCGTTTTGTTAAAGCATTTTAGACGTGGCAGATGCATTTATCATTACAGTGAAATGAGACTGTAAACACATTTGTTAGAAAAAAAATGTCTATGCAATACAATGATCAATATAGCCATGTCAACCGAATTTTATAATGTTACACGTTAAACAAAAAAATCTGCTCCAGCTTACCTTAGATCATCTGAGATGAAGTCTTCATTTCTGCACATTATATAATTGTTCTTTTTTTTCTTTCATTCTTTTTTATAGGAACCGAGTACCTGGATAAGAGTTGATTGTGCTTGTAGTCTGACTACTACTGTAAAATTGTAATTCACTGATTAAAATGTTAATTTAAATGAAACAGTTTCTAGTTAAAATCATAACAGATGACAAAATACAGTAAGTGTTAATTGTGCAAAAATAAATTATCAAACAATTTATTATAAAATGTGTAAAATGTAAAACAAGCTTTAAGTACTTTTACTACTATTTACTGTATACTGTTTATTAATTACATCATCTTAAGTCAGCAGGAGCAACATCGTCATCACAACAACACAAAACTGAGCTGTTAAGTTTAATCTGCGCAAACATTTTCAATCAGGGCTCAAAATGTTTAACTGTCAAAGAAATGTGCAAGGAAATGAACTAATATCACTCTACAGGCACATTTTGAAAGAGGGCACTTCACAAAAACACAGTCAGGCCGTTTGAGACTGAAGGAGGTTCCAACCATTTGTGTTCATCGCCCAGAACCTAATGAGAAGTCCAGCAGAACTTCCACTGACCATTGATCACACATATTGGGCCTCATGCAAGAACATGTTCGTATTTTTATCCTAAATTTCTCTTACTTTTGTTCGTACGAAGCGTTCGTACGAACATGCCACGTCAGATTCAACAAACTCTTCTATCCTCAGGAAAAGTGTGTAAATGAGGTGCGCAAATATCATGAATCCCACCTGTTCTATCAACCTGCGCGTGCACGTGGAGAGGTTATTTACATAATTCCCACCCCTCAAAACACCATATAAGGCTACGTTTCCTGCCTCAGAGCGCAGGAAGTGTCCATTCATTCAAAATCAAGAAGTAAAAAGAAGAACTTTACGCGTTCGGAGATTGAAGTTCTGCTCTCAGTCGCGCTGTCCCGCACCGCTACCCCACCCACCCCCCGCAAGTGTCGGATGTGTTTTTGAACAAAGCATTTTAAAATGTCTCGAAACTACAGTTAACGCCATATGCATCTTGTGTCTCCCATGGGTCGTACAGTATCAGAAATCAAGAATAAATGGTTTGATCTGAAAATGGCTTCAAATAAACGTCTCGCCGCAGCACGGTGCTCTACAACAGGAGGTGGTCAAGGAATAGTCTGCGTTACCGAGATGGGTGGAAAATAAATGCCATGCTGCGCAAGACGCGTGCCAACATGTTTTGCAGCACAAATGAGTCATGCGCGCTCCTCCAGGCCATCGCGCAACCACATTCTGCAGGTTATATTTTGAATCAGATGTAGTGGACCTACTCAGGGTCAAACTAAGGTTCTTGAACTGTCCAGTGATGACCTTTACTGACCTTTCAGTAAAGCAAGACATTTACTACAAAATCATTCATTTAGCTATAATCTGATAACATAGTCACCAAAAAGAGACTATTTCTATCTTTGATTTTAGGCTGATGTGATCAAAAGAATAACTTTTGTCATTTTCATGATGTGTGCTTTTAAGCTGTGTTATTCTGTAAGAGTTAAACTGTGTTCACTGCTGTGTTAAAGGTGAAATCTCGGGTCACATAGACCAGACGGTTTTGTTTAGAAGTCAGAAGACAGGTTAATCCGTTGTTTTTCATGAACAAGGCTCCAGCTTCTCTGTCTTTTCCTAAACAAATCTCCCTCTGCTCTGGCTGTAACCTTGGGTCGAGATAAGACGAGTGAACTCTCCTCTCTGATCCTTTTTAAGTTCTAACTGTGCGGAAACGCTTCAGAGTCGGCAAGAGTCTGCATGAGTTTCTGGGAGCTTCGAAAGATGATGTGAACTTTCCAAAGAGCTGAATGACCACCAGTCACACGCTAAGGACTCGTCATCCAGCTGGGACTGATAACATGTTGTTATGGGTCCACTTCGAACTAGCGTAAGCTAAAAAACTTTGTTTATTCCTTCCTGGAATAAGTTTATCTTGAAGTCAGAGGCCTGAAGCTGACATATTCTCTGATGACCAAGCGAAAACCAGGAGACGTTGAAACGTAAACCAGAACCCTGCTCGAAGGTATTGTACTGGTTCCCACAAGGACCCGTGCATCTGAAAAGCTACAAGGTCTTCCCTCTTACCGGGCTATCGTCAAAAGGTAAAGAGCTGTTTTACAAAACGTACCTGGATTTTAGCAGAAGTCGGATGAGAAGTGTCACTCTGGTATCATGCTCACGATAATTTCTTCTTAAATCTTTCCTCCTATTCTTTCCCCTCCCAATCTAAGCTGGAAACTATAATTAAGTTTAAAGAGCCCTCAGACTAAATATGTTTAACATCTAGTATTTATGTCTGTTGTGTTAAATTTAAGTGTGCTGACGTATTTGATTTGAAAGAAAGTGAAATCATGTCAATCAAGTGTAATGGTGTTAATTTAGTTGATTTATTTTAAATAAATGGTAGTGTCGCCTGGCATACCAAACTAAGTCAATGTCCATTGTCACTTAATGGCTCTGTTTATTTATCCATCATAAAGATCACAGAAATATTGGGTAAACTGAAAAAGAAAAGAATCCGTGAAATTACTATTCAATCTGAATAAGTAAATTAATTAAGGATAAAGAGGTCAGCTTAATACTGACCCCTGTTAAAATCCTTTAGTTACATCTGGGTGGCACTATATGTGTTTAAAGACACAATATATGGTCTCCCTCATGTTTCCTACATCTGGTGGCCTCGTACGTGGTTCTGAAAGTTTATTGATAAAACTGTGATCTCTCGTGAACTGTAACGTCATGTTTGCATATTGGGATCCAAGTTTTAGACTCTAACAGATTAATTATTTTGGCTGGAAAAGTGTTCAGAACGATTGCAGGACTGCAGTTAATGACATTTGAAGCTGAAATTGTTATTTGTTCAACTTTTGAAACGCTATAAGTAGTTTGGTGGGGATCTGTCTCGCTGTGTGGGAAGTGTCTGGTGGTTCTGATAAGGACCCGGTCCAGATTACGTTGCACAAGCTGAGGCAATCTCACTGCAAAATGACCGCCGAGTCAAATTGCCTGAAAAGCTAATTTAACATCTACAAGATTGCTGTGCTGGTATTTTACATGTTCGAGCAGGTCAAAGAAGCATATAACTGTTAGAACGGTGTCGGATAGTGGTTCTGAAACCCGAATTCTGCTTCCTTAAAGTGGACGGAACCGACCTTGAACGCGGCTCCGAAGAGAGTCCGTGTTGTGTTACAGTTGAAGTGCTGTGTTACTGAGCGTAGCTTAGTTGTGCCTGTTTTGAAGGTGATTGCCACGTTTCAGAATTTTGGGAAGTTAATTTGAAGCGTTGAGTCATTTAAGAGTCTATAAAGTTGTGTTCTGTTGTGCTAAGGTAACGTTACAGAGCTACGTGTCCTAGTACACGTTTGTTTATGAGCTGTGATTGGATGAAACGAGAGCTGTGAGCTGTCAATCACTCGTAGCGAACGCTGATTCGCTGATTTGGGAACGCACGCTATTGCGAACAACCCACTTTGTCGTCATTTCCGGCACTGCAGTGGTCGAAGGTAGTAGAACTACATTCACCATGGTTGCTTGGGAAAAGGACTACAAGCGCTGTGATTGATTGGTTGACGTCACGTCTCTGTTTAGCGAGCTCCGCCTCGCTCAACGGAAGCTGGTGACGCGCTGCGTCGACCCGCCTATTTGTGTCGTCATTTCCAGGTGCACTTCGGGTGATAAGCAGTTCACACACTGACAGAACAAACTGAGTTTCACTGAGAGTTTAAAAACTCATTTAAAGCCATCTAAACTGTCTAACAACATAGATTTGTCTCTGACAAGAACGTGGTTCGAGCGCTTATCACGAACACACTAGAAACTAACTCTAAAAGGTTGTTTCAGTTAAATACTGAATGAAATAAATCAGTCACTTCGTGATAACCTTAAGTCTCGAGGCTGCCCCCTGTTGGTTAAAAGACGTTGACAGATGAGTTTTCTCAAAGACATCATAAAAAAGTCAGCATTTTTATGGTGAATTACCAGCTTTTAAAATGGTCCTGTACGCAAACAAAAACTCCTGTTTATTCTAAATACAAATTTTAGTACAACAGAGGTACAGACACACAATTTGTGCTCATTTTAAATACTGAAGAGATTTAAAATAACACTCAAAAAGCATTTTTTTTATTTGATTTTCAAATTAAATTAAAAAAAAAAATGATGGAGAACAGAGAATTTCCACATTAAGCTCTTCACATCTCTGAATTTTAAACAGAATTGTTGTACATCTGTACACTTTTAGTTAAAAATTGCATTTTTAACGTTTTTCTGTGTAAAATTAACGAACACTCGTTTATTTTAAATAGAAAATTGTTTAAAATAATGAACAGAACACCCTTTTTCACTCCTGATAACTGTCAAATGCAGTACAAAATCAGTTTCACTGAGACTGCAAGACATCTTTTTAAAGGCATGCTCAAGCAGCATCCTGTCACATTTTAGTGAAGTCATTGCATTTAAGTCAGCCCTCTTTTATAAGCGTTTGAGTAAGAAAAACGGAAATCAGGCTGCTTGGGTTAGTTAGTAACTGTTGTTTGAACGTAAGTTCTATTTTAAAGTTAACACTGCAAGAGTGCATTTAACTTTTACAAAGTTCATTGAGGGTAAAAACCTGAAAGTACCTATGAATACTTATTACACAGTGAAACGCGTAAACCTCAGCTGATTAGTTTATTTGACTCAGTGCTACATTAAAAGTGAATATTTATTTGCAAACACTAACATGAGAACAATCTTTTGATTTTTTTCACACAAAATCAAAACTAAAAGATGGGAGATAACAATTATGATGAAGCTTTACAGCTGCTCACAGCAAAGCTTGAATTGTTAAGGCATAATAACATTCGCAGAAGGGAAACTTTTCAACAAGAAAAACTTAAGTTAAAACGTGAGATCAAACAAAATCAAAACAAAAAGATGGGAGATAACGATTGTGATGAAGCTTTACAGCTGCACACAGAAATACTTGAATTGTTAAGGCAAGATAACATTCGCAGAAGAGAAAATTTTCAACAAGAAAAACTTGAGTTAAAAAGTGAGATTGAGCAATTAAAAATAAAACGGCGTGCTATAAATGGTTTTGATGTTCGTCAACTCCCTGACCCGATCTGGTTAAAAACAAAACCAGAGCGTGAACTACATTACCAAGAAAAGGTCAAATCCCACTCGCTGGAGCTGGAAGGGACAAGTTCATCAACTCCCTCTCCTAAAAAAGGCGAGAAGAAACATGTTTTTCGAACTAACAAACCACGACAAACTGATGCCCAGGTGGACTATGAACCGCAGTGGCTCAGACAAGACCCAGAGTACCTAAAACGGTTTCAAAAGGGGGGCGCAC
>JBBPBX010027232.1:0-37439 GCA_038048925.1 Garcialebias charrua | reverse complement strand
ACATGTTCAATTCAGGAGTGGATTGAAATGGTTAAAACTTACCTCAAAAAGCAGAACATCTCTGTACAAGAACAGGCTGATGAGATTGTAAGTCATCTTAGGGGTAAAGCCAGAGATGTTGTACGGATTTCTATGCGTAGTGATCCAGGCCTCGACGTAACAGAAAAGACTGAACTGATCTACAGTGTCCTCCTGCACTATTTTAGTGATGCTTCTTCATGTCTCCCTCTTGCTGATTTTTACGCAACACTTCCCAGATCAAGAGAAAACCCAGTGGATTACTGGATTAGGCTCAATAAAGCTGCTGAGCTGGCTCTCGAGGGCCTACAAAGACAAGGAAAGACAACAGAAACCCTATATGATGAAGTGGCTGTCATGTTTGTGAAATATTGCCCTGACCCTGAGTTATCCTACACTCTGAAGTGTAAGCCCATCCATGAGTGGACCACTCGTGAGGTTCAGCTGAGAATCGATGATTACCAGAGAGAGTTGAGGGCTAGCAACAGAGCTGTTAGCACTGCCCAATTGAAGAACCAGACTGCTACCATACACTCTGAACAGTCCAGTATATCTTCAGCAGTCACTGTAACACCTGAGAAACACTTTGTCCAAAATGTTCCAAATGTCTCATCTCAAGGCCAGAATCCTGTGAGCAATCCCGCTTACCCAGTGTCACAAAACCTTCAGCAGTCGGAGAATAAGCTGCTCAGTCAGATGGTCGAAATGTTCCAAAACATGATGGAAAGAATGCAGCAGCATGATGTACAACCTGAGACAGGGAGAAGGTTTCAACAGTCAACACGTAGCAGGCGTCCCAAGGAGGCTGCATGTAGGGTCTGCAGTGATAAGAGTCACACCACCATGTCTCACTGCCTGTCTGAAA
Source organism: Garcialebias charrua (assembly GCA_038048925.1). Classification (NCBI taxonomy): domain Eukaryota; kingdom Metazoa; phylum Chordata; class Actinopteri; order Cyprinodontiformes; family Rivulidae; genus Garcialebias; species Garcialebias charrua. The sequence continues at coordinate 36,556 of JBBPBX010027232.1, read as the reverse complement.
AACTTTGTTTTGCTTGTCTTGCTCCTGGTCATGTTAGAATGTCCTGTCCAGCTAATAACGCTTCCAACACCCAGTCACAGGGAAACTAGCGGACCTGTATTTGGAGGGGGGCAGTACGGGTCTCAGCTTAAACTCCCAAAATGTAGATGTTTCTGATGCAGAGTCTATTTATACAAATGTGAATGACAACTGTAAAGACTCTGAAGTTGTTTTTCAGAATATTCACAAAGTCAGTAGCAGTGAGAGTCTTTTCTACACCCCAGTTGTGGTTGGTGGGTTACTGAAGCTAGGTGGTATGTTGGACAGCGGATCTATGGCCTGCAGCATTAATGAAGCAGCCGAAGTAAAACTACAACGGGCAGGTCTGATAAACAAAGAAAGTCAAGCCAACACAAACGTGACCCTTGTGGGTTGTGGTGGTCTGCGTGTAAAGCCCAAATGTGTTGTTGATGTTGAGATGGAGGTGTATGGCTGCAAGATGATGGTTCCCACACTGGTTGTTCCAGGTCAACATGATGAATTAATACTGGGGTCAAATGTCATAAAACACATTTTGCATCAGTCCAAGTTATGTGAGCCATATTGGAAAACCATATCCAGTCCCTGTCCAGAGAAGGACCCTGAAACTGAAAGTTTTCTGTCTATGCTTTCTGGACTGAGCCCATGGAGAGGTACAGACGTTCCTGATAAAGTTGGCACTGTCAAATGTAATACAGCTGTGTGTCTTGAACCAGGTTGCGAGTACCTGATCTGGGGTAAACTGCCTAAAAATGTTGCTATTTCCACAGGCAGTACAGTGATGACAGAACCCACTACTTCTCGCTCAGCCCCCAGAGGTGTTTTAGTTGCAAAGATTATAACTCCTTTGTGGGGGGACAGGTGGGTTCCACTGAAACTGATTAATACTTCCGACAGGCCTGTGTTGTTGAGACGCAACGCAAAGCTGGCTGACATTTATACCTGCACAGCGCTTGAAGACCTAGATGTGTGTGAGCAAGCAGCAGTCTCTCTGTCCAATTGTTGTCAGTTTGCAGCACCATCTTCCCTGGTTACAACTTCTGTGAGTGACAAGCTCCGGTTAATTGGGCTCACTGATGTTGACATCGAGTCTTGTGAGACATCTGAAAGGTGTAAGGAAAAGATGGCGGACCTTGTTTTGGAGTATGAGGACATTTTCTCACGACATCATCTTGATTGTGGTGAAGCAAAGGGTTTTGTGCACCGTATACATCTTTCGGATAACAAACCTTTCAGACTGCCTTACAGGCGAGTACCACCAAGCCAGTACCAGAAGCTGCGGCAGGTTTTGAGCGAAATGGAGGAGAAAGAGATTATCAGGAAGTCAACCAGTGAATATGCCTCACCATTGGTTCTTGTGTGGAAGAAGAATGGTGATCTTCGCATCTGTACAGATTTTCGCTGGTTGAACAAAAAGACTTTCAAAGATGCTCATCCTCTTCCTCATCAGGCAGACTGCTTGGCAGCACTTGGAGGTAACTGTCTGTTTAGCACAATGGATTTAACGTCAGGTTTTTATAACATGCCACTTCATGAGGATGACAAGAAGTACTCTGCCTTTACTACACCCATGGGCCTCTATGAGTACAACAGGTTGCCGCAGGGCCTCTGCAACAGTCCTGCAAGCTTTATGCGGATGATGACAAGCATTTTTGGGGACCAGAACTATTTGAGTTTGTTGTGCTATTTGGATGATTTACTGGTGTTTGCCCCTGATGAAGAGACCGCTTTGTACCGTCTAAAGATGGTGTTTGACAGACTGCGTAGCCACAACTTGAAGCTTGCCCCCAAAAAGTGCTTCTTCCTGAGGAGGTCAGTAAAGTTCCTCGGCCACATAGTGGACGAGTCAGGTGTGTCGACAGATCCCAGTAAGGTCGAGAGCATCACAAAATTGACAAGTGCCGACCTCATGGAAGCTGATGGTGTCACTCCTTCCCAGAAACGATTGAGATCCTTTTTAGGAATGGTAAATTACTACCAGCACTTTGTACCTAGATTCTCTGCTGTTGCCAAGCCACTTTTCGATCTATTGAAAGGAGGAAAGAGAAAACTGAAGAGTCGTGCCAATACCAAACTCTCTTGCAGAAAGCTGAGTGCAGCTGATTGGACAACCAAAGAAATGAAAGCTTTCGAGGATTTGAAGATGTCACTGGTCAACTCTGTGGTTCTAGCTCATCCTGACTTCTCTCGTCCCTTTCTCTTGTTGACTGATGCATCTCAGGATGGCATTGGGGCTGTATTGGCTCAGATTCAGGAGAATGAAACTAGAGCCAGACCTATTGCTTTTGCTAGCAAGTCACTCTCTCAGTCTCAAAAGAACTACCCAGCTCACAGGCTAGAGTTTCTAGCATTGAAATGGTCGGTTTGTGACAAGTTCAGCCATTGGCTCAAAGGTCATCGTTTCACAGTCTGGACCGACAACAACCCCTTGACTCACATCCTCACAAAACCAAAGCTTGACTGTTGTGAACAACGTTGGGTCGCTAAGCTGGCAAGTTATGACTTTGACATAAAGTATGTTCCAGGTCAGCAGAACATTGTGGCTGATGCTTTGAGTCGTGTGCCCTTTGTTAAGGAGAGTGTATGTGGCAAACTGCTCGTGGAGCCTTATGCAGACTTCCTTTCAAAAGCTAAGGATATGTCACACACTTCCGTTCAGGATACCTTCCTATCATCAACTGACCGCAAACAGCTCGCTCCAGTGAATGAAGACACCCTGTCAGTAAAAATGTGCCATTTGCAAGTGTCACCTTCATCTGTGGACAAGGATGATGTGTCAGCTGTGTTGAAGTCACATGTTGAGTGGGAAGCTGGTTCCAGGACTCGAGCTACAGAGATGCTGCTTCAAATGCCTCAGTTGCTCCCACCAGGACAAGACGCCTTACCTGCCTACACTGAAAGAGAGCTGCGTGACAGACAAACACAGGATGTCACCTTGTCTCGTGTCATGTTTTATGTTGAGAGACATCGCAAGCCCTCTAGGAGAGAGAAAACTAATGACTCACCATCTGTCAAAAAATACCTGAGTCACTGGGAGAAGTTGTCTGTGAATAATGGTGTGTTGTACAGGGTTTCCAGAGACCAGAGGTCCAAGAACAAACGTTTGCAATACGTTGTCCCAGATTCTCTCAAGGATGAGGTCCTGAAGGGGATCCATGATGATGCTGGTCACCAGGGCCAGTTCAGGAGCCTCAGCTTGACCAGGCAAAGGTTTTTCTGGCTGAACCTTGAGAGAGATGTTAGAGACTACGTGCGCAGTTGTCAAAGATGCCTCGTCAGTAAGACAGTTGAACCAGAAGGAAGAGCACCTCTAGTGAGCATTAAATCATCCAAACCGCTAGAGCTAGTCTGTATTGACTTTTGGTCTGCTGAGAACTCAAAGAACAAGTCAGTTGATGTGTTGGTTATCACAGACCACTTCACAAGACTAGCACAGGCATTTCCTTGTAAAGATCAGTCTGCTAAGCAGGTGGCCAGACTTCTCTGGGACAGATACTTCTGTGTTTTTGGCTTCCCTGAACGGATCCACAGTGATCAGGGTGCTAACTTTGAAAGCCAACTGATTAGTGAACTCCTCAGGGTCTCTGGTGTAAAGAAATCGCACACAACACCTTATCACCCGATGGGAAATGGGAGTGTGGAGCGTTTTAATCGAACATTGGGTGGTATGATCCGTGCTTTGCCCCCTGAAGCCAAAGCAGACTGGCCTCGTCGCCTACAGACTCTCACATTCATGTACAACTGTTCAACTCATGAAACAACAGGTTATCCTCCATTTTACTTGATGTTCGGCCGCACACCACGTCTGCCAATTGATGTTCTTTTTCGTTCTGTTCTTCATGACTCTGATGTGACAAGTTATGACAAGTATGTGGCATCTCTCTCCAATGACTTGAAGGAAGCCATGGCCATTGCTCAGACTCATGCAACTAAAGAGATGGATCGACATGCTCAAATCTACAACAGGAAAACAAAAGGATCCCATATTGATATCGGTGACAGAGTGCTAGTGGCGAACAAAAGAGAGAGAGGCAAAAAGAAGCTAGCTGACAGGTGGGAATCCACAATCTACACTGTGTTAGATATGAATCCAGAGACCCACACATACAAAATCTGTGACACTGTGTCTGGTCAGACGAGGGTGATCCACAGAAACTTGCTGATGTTGGCCAACTTTCTTCCTGTGGTGGATGTTCATGACTCACTTGATCATGTTTCCTGCGCTAGCACTGCACAGTCCTCGATGCTGGATGACAGATCTGTAGATGAATCCCTGGGTGGGAATACAGATGAAGTTGACTTGGATGTGGACCCCGCTACTGAAAGCAAGAATATCCTACCTGTTGTTGGAAGTGTGGATGATGGTTCTGTGAGTGATGCCAATCATGTGGACTCTGATAGGAGAACAGTGGAGTGGGTCACACAGCTGACTGAGCCAAGCATTTCACAAGGGGATGATTCTGAAATAGCGAGTGTGACATCTGACCATCCTTCCTCCATTGTGTTATCTGTGACCCAAAATGGTGGACAATCCGTTTCCGGCGAACCTGAAAATGTGACTGATGTTGTTGACAGTTTTAGTGAGGTATCACAGTCAGACCCTGTTCTGAATGATCTGACCAATGTACATCACTGTGATGATGTTGACCAAGCCTCACAAACCCACGTTGGTTCTGTTGGTGTCCCCTCTCAAATCAGAACAAGATTTGGCCGTGTGGTTAAACCTGTGAATAGGTTAATACAGACAATGTCTAAACAAGCTGTGGTTCAAGATGCTTTTGATGTTAGAACTGTTTGCAAGTCCGTTTTCCAAGCTTTCACTAACTGAAGTTTCCTTTTTGTAGCCTGTATTTATCACTGACCGCTTTGTTTGGTCTTGGTTATTTTTTTTATGTTCTTTTTGTCTTGAGCATTACTACACACTATCTGGGGTCTTGGGATGGGTGTATATGGGCACCCTGTTGCCAGTGGTTGGATTGAGGTATAAGCGCTACTCTCAGTCCACTGCATCCTATGTGGATACTTTTGTCAGTTGGTTTTCTTGGTAATAGACCCTTCAGAGTTTCATTTGATGAGATCTGGTGTAATCTTTGTGTAGCTGTGGCTCAATTTCAATAAAATTCAGTGGGGGTGGGTGTAACGGAGTTAAAAATATACTCTAAGATAATCAGTTACTCCACTGTATTCATGTTTGTGAATTTTATTTTATTGAGGTCTTTTATTTTGAAATGTATCAAGGAGGAAATGATGTGTGCACTTGGCTCCTCCCGTGTTTCCTTTCCCTCACTTTGCTGGAGAAGCACTGTGAAGGTAAGAAGTGTGGAAGGCTCTCTGATGATATTTTATATGTTTCTTGAAATTTTTACTTTTAAAGTTGTACACTTTTAATCATATTGTTTGATATATCTTTTAAAACATTACAGTAACACTTATTTTCAAGTTTAACCAAGGTTGTAGGCATTTTATTTTCCCTCTCTTTTCTTTTTGGTGCCAAATTGTGTGATGTGCCCCCTGGTGGACAATGACTGTAATAGCAAGGGTGTTGTCACGTTTTTCATTTGGTAACATTTATTTTTGCACATGTAGGAGCCAGAAGTGCAGAAAACAGAAGACAAAGTGATGTGTTTATTTTATTGTCTTCTGCAGGTATGTGAAATTGTTGTTTTTGTTCATGTAATGACTAAATGTTGTCTTTTTGTTGTTCTAGACTGCCCAGTAGATGGCGCTGTTGTTCTTTTATTGCACTGTTTTTAATTATATATTTAGAAAATGTCATGTTTTGTTACTCTAAAAGAAAAATATTACTTTTCTGCTTTGTAAACCTCCTGAATGAAATATAACTGTTATATTGTGAGGCTCACTTTGCTGGAGAAGCACTGTGAAGGAGCCAGAAGTGCAGAAAACAGAAGACAAAGTGATGTGTTTATTTTATTGTCTTCTGCAGGAGAACCAATAAACATTGGAGAAACAGTATTTTGACGTGCTGTCGTGTGTCCAAAAACATGCATCGTCACAGTTGCAAAATCAGGAACAGTCAGCGAGGGAAACTCAGACAATAAACGTTGAAACACATTACCCGAAGCTAAAAAGTTAGCATGTATTAAAGGCCCAGCTCCTCGCGTCTTACAAGGCAGTGACGAAAAAGACACAGCGTCGATCAAACGTCTGTTAGCTATGTCAACAAGGAGCCCGTGAGCACAAAGAAAATCAGCCCCTAAAATAGGGACCGAGCTAGCAGCTACCACAAAGTTCCACCGGAAGTCCCGTTCATGGAAACGCACAGTCACCAACCTTTCACCAAACGTCCTGACGGGAGAGCCATTCGCCGCGGTCAGCTGTGGCCCGCAGCCTTCAGCCAACCTGTCGGAGCCAGTCGGGGGGACGAGGCTCCTCTGCGAGCCGGAGTCCACCAGGAACCGCCTCCCTGACTTCGAGTCCTCGATGAAAAGCAGCCTTTCCTTCTCGCCAACGGCCGCGACTGCTAGCGGGCGCTGGCGTTCTCGTTTCCCTGCGGCTTGAAGCTGCACGGCGGGACACACCGTCGTGCTTTGGCGCCAAAACGCGCGTGGTAGGAACAAAGAACGGGACCTGCCCGCCTGCGGCTAGCGACTCCTGCCACCACCGCTGGCTCGTCCGGCGCTGTGTGCGTCGCTCGAAACTCGGGCGCTGCTGGAGATCCAGGGACCACCGCCTGTACCGCGAAGGTCCTCGCGGTTAGAATGATGCGGTCGGCTTCTTCGGCCAGCGAGCGGTAATCCTTCTCCTGCAGAAACGGGGAGTTGGCCAAGGCGGTTCGCACAGGAGCTGGAAGCTGGCGGAGGACGAGGTGGCGGAAGAGGAACTCGCAGTCGTCTGATCCCCGCAAGGACAACATGCTCTCCACGAGCTCGAGAGCTGTCCCGTCACCCAAACCGGAGAAGGAAAATAGTTTCTCAGCGCGCTCCGCCTCTGAGAGTGTGTAGCGCCGCAGAAGGAGCTTCTTGAGGGCGTCGTATTTTCCTTGTGCTGGAGGGTTTTGTAGCAGGCTCATCACCCGCTGGGTCGTCAGCGGATCCAGCGAAGCAACCACATGGTGGTATTTGGTGTCGTCAACAGAAATCCCGCGAAGAGCAAACTGTGATTCGATGTGTGCGAACCACGCCTGCGGGGCGTGCAGCCAGAAGTCCGGGATTTTAACGGCCACCGAAAAAGCGAGCGGGGCCGCCTGTGTCGGTTCCACAGCATGAGACAGCTGAAGAGAGCTGGCTGAAGCGTCAGATGTCGACATATTCAGTTCACGTAGGTCACCAGTGTAAGAGGAGGTGAAGAGACGACACAGGAGACAGGCTGCAGAACTTCACCTTTTAATCAACTCCTACTAAACTGGCGGGAACCCGCCCAACACTGCTTTATATACCCACATAACATCCGGTCCTCTGGACCTTTCACAATAAAAGCATCCTGTAATACATTCGGTCCACTGGGTGTGAGTAGAGCCCCCTAGTGGTCCACCACAGCAGAACAGTAGCTAAAATCTCAACAAGATAAAAAAGAAAACAGATTTAAGAGAATAATTTGCTTATATAGACTCATGTTCGTGCGGCTGTCTGTTTGTAATGATTTTGTTTTTCTATTACATAGTGCTTAGTGTATTTCTAGTTGATGTTTTTCTTAGTTAATCCTAGATGTTATTACTGTTTTTCTCTTACATTTTGTTGTTTGATGTAACTGGGACCCTGTGTACATAATCTCATTTCATCACATGTACCACATGCGGTGCAAATGACAATAAAGATTCTCTGACTCTGATAATGTTTAAGGGAAAGTTTCATATTTTGAAAGATGTAAAACTAGCAACAAAAAAGTAAGCTGAAATTAGCACAAAATATGTAAAAAGAACAATAAAGTGGTCATAGTGTTATGATTTCAAAGGTTTACCCAGTTGGTAATGAGACCCAGAACGACACAAGACAAAGAGGTGCAAAAGTAACAGTGTTTATTATTTACAGTGCAAGTCTATATACTGTACACATGTACAGGGATCTTCTGGATTTCCTGGAAGATGAAACAAACTGTCAGAAAGGCTTGACCAGAAGGCTCTTTCAAGATGATTGATCTAGTTTTGTTTGTTATTTTACAGAGAAATCCTTAGTTCCTTGAGATGAATCCCAGAGGGCGAAATGAGGCAGGAAAGTGGTTGGAGGGCAAGACACGATGAGCAGAGAACTGGTCCCAGGACTGAAATATATTTCTATCAGTATTACATTACACCCACTATGCTCCATTATTTGTATTCACTTAATTCTGCCTTATAATGTGAAATGTGACACTAGGCAGAACGTTTTTCTCTCGGGCTTTGTTTTCACTAGGGAACAGTAACACGCCTGCACATACACAGACATAACACTGGATGATTGACATACAGAGCTGATAGTTTGTTGACAGAAAGGAGGGTCACGTGGTAGTGTAGGTGGTTCCAGGGCGGTCCTGAAGCAGTCCAAGGAGGTTCCAGGGTCCAAGGAGGCGGTGACGACATCCGGGGTTTTTATAACCGTGGCCCTGCCTTTGAAGATGTGTGTGTGGACTTGTGCTCGGTGAGAGGTCTGTTGTTGCTGTAAGGTTTATTCTTATATGTACAATAAACCTACATAAAATTTGCACATTCGTTTCAGAGCTTCCTTCAACCTTTTGAATTCGCAACAATTTGGTGACCACCGACGTTGAGGGGTTTGCAGTTTCGTCTGAAACGAGAGATGATTTGGAGGGTTCCCCCCCCCCACCGCCGACAGAGACGAGCACGCGCGCAGTCAACAGCCGGTGATTCACAGAGGTGAGCAGAATTCCTCTTAACACAAAACGTCTGCGTTTGGACACACTAAATTATTTGTTGACTGAGGGCTGTTTGTCTCGAGGTGGGCCAGTGTTTTATAATGTTAGCAGCTAAGAGTAAAAAATGTGGACTACTGTTGGTATTTCATTTGAATGTGCATTTTTTTTGCGGTTCTTGTACATGTGAGTAAGGTGAAGAGCACAGAAGTTCCACACACGCGTAGGGATAATTTACGAGTGCCTTGTTTGCCCTTTCCCCCACATCCCACTTCTGCGCTCCGGCCTGTCGGCTGGGAGACACTTTTCCTTTGGACTCCGGGAAACTGTGCGGTCGAGGCCTCATCGTGAACTCCGGGCATCTGTCGCCGTTGAGTCACAGGGCTTTCATCCGACGCATGGTTTTGCCGTTCAGAGTGGATTGCCGCTCCGGGGTCACAGACTGCCGTGCTGTGATTAGGTCACAGCCGGAGCTGTGATCGCTGTTAAGAGTCACATTTTTCCTCCCCTTCCCCGTTAAAGTCGATTACCGTATTTTCCACTGTATAGGTCGCACCCATTTTTTAAGATAACTTTCTTATCTTTTTATTATTTTTTTGCTTTCTTTTCTCTCTTTATTCGAGGCTTGCGACATGTACTCCGGGAGGTGCGGTATACACGCAAACAAGGCAACAGGGAACCCTGATGCATGCTCAATAATCCAGGTAGAAGGCAACAGGGACAGATTTTTTCTTTTCATTTTTATTCTCATTTATTGCATTTGTGAGTGTTAAAGTCAGGGAGCCAGAAACCTTCTCTGAGGAGCATGCACAGGGCAGTTTCGCACATGCAGCTGTCACACGGCCGGTCTCCCCCACTGATTTGTTGCAGTTCCTGCAGATGGGGCTCCCCTCCTCCTTCCTCCCCTCCCCCCCGCAGATGGCCTCTGGAGGTTCTGGTCCTGGGACCGGCTTGGAGCTGCTGGCTCGAACTCAGATTTATGGCTTCTAACAAGATAATACTCTCCTGTTGGTGCCTGACACGGAGGCAAGGAGACATCTCCTCCCCTCCTCCCTCACCCCCCCCCCTACGTGCCTGTGAACCTGCACGGCATAGAGGCCTCTTTCATCCATAAATCTGAGTGAGTTGTCACTTGGTTCTGGTTCTGCACCTACAGTTAGTGGGTCTGCCTCAAAGGTTTTCGGCTGATAACAGGGAGTTTTACAACTTAATCAGCTCAGGCTGGGACTGTAAAAGTTACTGTTTATTGGTGTGTACTTCAGTGCAGCTTTGGAAGAAAACTCCAGGGTAAAGTAGTTAGTTAATTGCCAGTTAAAAGTTGGGTTATTACACGGTTTGTTTTTTATTTTCTGTTGCTGTGACTTTTGTTTTAAACACGCTGACCTCTCTAGACCTATATTTTTGTTTTTGTTGATTTCCTTCTGTGGCAGTCTGTTGTCCTCACAATGCAGTACTGTATTTTTTGCAGATATGTGTTTTTCACTCTCAGTGTTAAAGGCACATTTCTGATTTTTATAGGTGAGGTTCCCAGGAACATGTTGTCTAAAGGAGTACATGCAGGGTTAATCTCATGCCATTAATTGTTACGTTTCCAGTTCTCATCACTTCAGCCTGGTGGGGTGCAGGTCATGTTTAATGACATATGAACAAGGCCTGTGTAATAGTGGTTTGGAGGACTTTAGTGGTTTATTATTTGTTTTATTTGTTTTTTATATATGTGTGTATTTTTTTTCCTCTTGAGTGGACTGACGCTTGTTTGTTCTGCAGGACGTGTTTGGCCTTCTGACCTGCTCGACAGAGTCTGGAAGGGAGTCTTCACACGGCTGACATACTGCAGGGGGTGACTTTATTTAGGTGTTTTCTGAGGATTTCAGCTTGACATCTGATCAGTGAACGTTGCAGGTGTTCCATGAGGACATTTGGTTAGCAGTTAATTGTTTCTATTTGGTGGTGGATTTCACTTATACACAGATATGCAGTTCTCAATTTACAATTTTATTCCTCACCCCACAACATTACACTTGTTTGCATACACTTAGGTTCCCTCCATAGCATGGACTAGTTGCATTATGACTGGTTTTGAACGCCATTTTTGGATAGATTACATGTATGCTGTCATTGAAGCTAGGTTTTGCTAACAACTCCTGTTGGCACCTGCACTGAACTGTCGAATTGCGTTGTGTTCAGCTGAGCTGCAAGCTGACACCACACCTGCACTGAACTGAAAATGCACTGGACTGCCGATATGCATCATGTTCAGCTAAAGCCGCAAGCTGTCATGACTCGTGCCTGAACTGTTACATGGAGTTTTGCTTTTGCACCAGTTTCACTTCAAGTCTATGAACTGTGGTCTGCACCCACTGCTGGACTCTTGACATCTCCTATGGGGGCTGGAGAACTCATGACAAGTGAAAGTCAAGCTGCGAAACGTCACTACCAAACATAGCAGCCTGGCTGATGTGTCAGCTGACCATGTGATCTTCTGGTGGTGGTTCGATAACTACAGTTTTTCATGATCATATTCTTTGCTATGGTGGAACCTCACGCACACTCATTATTCATACATACATGTACAGATCTCACTGACACGTGACCTGCATGGCCACACACGTTTTTGTTTTATCCTTCACGTACTCTCAGTACAGTTGTTCGATATGGGCACCTGTTGCGTTCCTTTTTGGATGTGTGTTTGTCTTTTTCTTTTCTTTTTCCTCACCTTTTGACAGGCATAGGTAGAGAGTTTGCTGGCATGATGCAGAGAAGGAAGGTAAATGTTTTCTTTGTCCTGGAGACCGAGTGGAAGGGCAGCAAGGCTCACGGTGTTGGAGCAGGATTAAAGCTCTCTTACTTTGGTGTGGATAGCGGAGGAGATGGAGTAGAGGTTGTGTTGAAGGAGGTGTTGACATAGGATGTCGTGGTGGTGTGACATGTGTCTAATGGGGGATGTGTCTTATGGTTGAAGTATTACGTCTGATGCTAGGCAGTTGGGTTCGGATGTTTTGAGTTTTTATTTTTTCTTTCTGGTAGTATTTCCACCTGCAGTACAGATGACGTTTGTGTTATGAGCTTCCATTATTTTATTTGTAACAGGATGTTTTTTGTTTACCTCCTGTTTCAAAAAAGGGGATGGGAGATAACAAATATACTGTATAGTTAAACACACCATTTCAAATAACTAATTAGATCAACGTTTTAACTCTTCATACAGTGATGAGAGCTGGAAACAGTTATACATTTGATAAAGTTATAAAAGATAATTTTAATAAGTGCCTAAAAACAGGTTGGATCTGAATGTTTGGGGTAATTTATACAGATTTAGTGCTGACTTTTTCTTATTTTTCATTTACAGGTCAAATCTGGACTGCTGATGATCTGTCAGCCCTGTGACAGAACGTGTAAGATAAAATTGTGAATAATTTATATTTGAAAAGGGGAAATGCACTTTACAATGTTTCCACAGCTGTGATGGACAAGCAGAGGAACCTTACCATAACTGGGTTTACATTCCTCCCCTTTTCAGCAGATTAATTAATGTTGAATGAATGCTTAATGTTGCAGTGTAACCAATGAAGGGAAAATCTATTTCCCTGCACTTTTTTTTATTTATCTTACAGGTTAACAGGTGGAACATGCAGCAGAGCAGAACTAATCACATTAACTAACAAACTAACCAACTAATCACTAATATATGCCAAGGTTTTCTCATTATTTGTTGAAACCTCTCAATTGTTGTTTACACCATATGTTGAAAGGATACATATGGTTATTCTTATGCCTGTGAAGAATGACTGTGAGTTTGATCCAGGAGGTCCAGAAAGGATTAAAGGTTGTTGAGATGAATGAGTCAGACAGATTAATGTGACTATATATATATGTTTGTGCTTGGTGAATGTGCGTACAATAGTTGTGTGTTGATAGATTTTTGAGAAAGGTGTACAGGGTTTTCACTATTTTTCTATAGATATAATTTAGTTTTATCAATTTTAATTCTTAGATTTGAACGATAATTAGAAATGTTTTAGAGGATACATTTTAGCTGCACCTTGTTAAGAAGTATCAGAGTAAGCCTAGCGGTGAATTTTACTGATAGGAAATGTTTGTGGTAGAACATTCTGGTACAGAGAATAATATATATATATATATATATATATATATATATATATATATATATATATATAGTATATATATATATATATATATATATATATATATATATATATATATATAGGAAATGGATGTGAATAAGATATTTGAGTTTGACAGGTTATGGAAGGATTTTTGTGTTTTCTGTTCTGATTAGATTAATCATAGATTAAGTGTTTAATTTTCTGAATGTGGTCTTAGCCCTTATCACAGACATCTCTGAATAAGAGCAGTTGAGCTTTTCTCAGATATCAGACTAGTCAACAGAGTAGTGTAGGGTTTTTCTCCTCACAGGTGTCTATGATGATGAAGATGAGATGGCCTGACTTGGCTAAAGCATAGTTCATATTCTTTGCTAAGGTTAACACATACCTGAAATGGAGCAGAGTATATGCAATGTTTTGAAGTTTGTTAAGAGTTGATAATTCAATTTTGGGTAATTTAAGGGTTTTTGAGAAAGTATTGGATTTATAAAGTCAAGTTAAAGTCCAGTTGTTTTTTATTGAACGCCTTTTAAAGGTATTGAATTTAACTTCATTATTCCTGCATATACCCTGTAGAGGCGTGTATGTTGATAGGAGGGACAGTCCGCTCAGTTCTTTCTTGTTTTTATTTTTATTTGTTCGTCTTTGCATCTATTTTTGTCTTGTTTGTTTTTGTCTGTTTTGTTCTTGTTCATTGTTTTTGTTTGTTTTGTCTTGTTTCTGTTTGTTTGTTACATTTGTCTTGTTTGTTTTTGTCTGTTTTATTCTTGTTCATTGTTTTTGTTTGTTTTGTCTTGTTTCTATTTGTTTGTTACATTTGTTTTATTCTTTGTTTTTGTCTGTTTTGTTTTTTATTCTCTTGTTTGTTCTGTTTAGTTTTTCTTACCATTTAGTATTGATGCTTATTTTATATGAGGGTTTTATATTCTGGGTGGGTAACTTAAATGTAATATTGCTGTGGGAGGGAATGTTAGAGATTTCCAATGTGTATCAAGTTTTTAATTGCATTCTCACATAGAACATATAGGATTTTGTTGACATGATGTTTGTCATGTCAAAAGGGGAATTGAAATATATTTCTATCAGTATTGCATTACACCCATTATGTTCCATTATTTGTATTCACTTAATTCTGCCTTATAATGTGAAATGTGACACTAGGCAGAACGTTTTTCTCTCGGGCTTTGTTTTCACTAGGGAACAGTTACACGCCTGCACATACACAGACATAACACTGGATGATTGACATACAGAGCTGATAGTTTGTTGACAGAAAGGAGGGTCACGTGGTAGTGTAGGTGGTTCCAGGGCGGTCCTGAAGCAGTCCAAGGAGGTTCCAGGGTCTAAGGAGGCGGTGACGACATCCGGGGTCACTGCACTAAAAGGCCTAATATCCGGGGAGATACAACAGTATGCAAGTCTATGTATCTGCCACATATCCAGTATGTTTCCGGTGATATACGGGGAGTTCTCATCTGTAACAGATCCTAGTACAGGATATCCCATGTATACCCATCTGTGATAGATCCTAGCACTGGATATTTTCTGGATACTAATACATGATCAATCCAAGTATAGGATATTTTCTGGATACACATCTGCTATAGATCCTAGTATAGAATATTTTATGTATACCCATACTTGAGATATCCTAGTATTGGATATTTTCTGGATACCTATATGAGAAAGATCATACTATTGGATATTTTCTGGATACCTATATGAGAAAGATCCTACTATTGGATATTTTCCATATACGTATCTGTGATAGATCCTAGTATTGGATATTTTTGGATACCCAAACATAATAAATCCTAGCATTGGATATTTTCCAGATACAAATCTGTGATAGATCCTAGTATTGGATATTTTGTGGATACTCATACATAATAAATCCTAGTATTGGATATTTTCTGGATACACATCTGTGATAGATCCTAGTATTTGATATTTTCTGGATACCCATACATAATAAATCCTAGTATTGTATATTTTCCGGATACACATCTGGCAGATCCTCATATTGCATATTTTCTGGATATCCATACATAATAAATCCTAGCATTGGATATTTTCCGGATACACATCTGTGATAGATCCTAATGTTGGATATTTTTTGGATACCCATCTGACAGATCCTCATATAGGATATTTTCTGGATACCCATACATAATAAATCCTAGCACTGGATATTTTCCGGATACACATCTGTGATAGATCCTAATGTTGGATATTTTCTGGATACCCATCTGACAGATCCTCATATAGGATATTTTCTGGATACCCATACATAATAAATCCTAGCATATGGATATTTTCCGGATATACATCTGACAGATCCTAGTATTGGATATTGTCTAGATACCCATACTTAAAAAATCCTAGCATTTGGATACTTTCCGGATACACATCTGTGATAGATCCTAATATTGGATATTTTCTGGATACCTATACATAGTAAATCCTAGTATTTGACATTTTCCAGATACACATCTGACAGATCCTCATATTAGATATTTTCTGGATACCCATACATAATAAATCCTAGCATTTGGATATTTCCGGATACACATCTGACAGATCCTAGTATTGGATATTGTCTGGATACCCATACATAAAAAATCCTAGCATTTGGATACTTTCCGGATACACATCTGTGATAGATCCTAATGTTCGATATTTTCTGGATACCCATACATAGTAAATCCTAGTATTTGACATTTTCCGGATACACATCTGACAGATCCTCATATAGGATATTTTTTGGATACCTATACATAAAAAATCCTAGCATTTGGATAATTTCCAGATACACATCTGTGATAGATCCTAATATTGGATATTTTCTGGATATCCATACATATTAAATCCAAGTATTGGATATTTTCCAGATACACATCTGACAGATCCTAGTATTGGATATTGTCTGGATACCCATACATGAAAAATCCTAGTATAGGATATTTTCCGTATATATATATATATATATATATATATATATATACTGTTACTCCCAAACTCCCTCCTAAACAATTTAAATTTACATACTGTATACAATATTTTAAATAAACAATCCATACAGCATGTGTTGTTTATGTAAAATATTGTATATATAGTAGTATTAAAATTTAAATTGTTTATTTAAGAAGGGAGTTTGGGAGTAACAGGTGATGAGTGTGATTGCAACTTGGCACGTGTCATGACAAAAGTTGACTGAACTTGAACTATCCTACTTTGCTGTTTTTCACTTATCGCTAGTGGACGTGTTCCCACCAGCAATATGCATGGTCCAACGCACCTCATGGTCCCAAACACCTGTGATAAACGAGGGACTATATAAAACTAACAAACCGGTGTGTGTGTTTGTCTTTTTTTTAAAGTAAAAACTAATTTAAATTATTTTCAGAAATGCTGTCTTGAATAATTTTGTAGATGTTGAACAACACTATGCAAAACATTAAAATTTCTTTGTTTAAAAGAGCATTTCTTGTACAGTAGTTTGTTTTGGGCATGTTTTATGTTTGAGTTTTTTGTTAAATAAGTTCTATTCTATTCACATAATAAATGTTTACTCAGCAGAGGTAAAAAGTAATACTGACAATAATTCACATTAGCCTTTAAAGAACCTTGACCAAAAGACATTTTTCATCTTATTTTGTTCACTTCTGCTTAGTTGAGAAAGTCCCAATTGTTCCTTTAGGACTAAGGCATTACCATCTGGTTCCCACTGAAAACCCATTCGGGGCCCGTTAAACCCATACAAAAAGGCCTAATATCTGGGGAGATACAACAGTATGCAAGTTTACGTATCTGCCACATATCCAATATGTTTCTGGTGCTATACGGGGAGATCTCATCTTTAACAGATCTTAGTACAGGATATCCCACGCATACCCATCTGTGATAGATCCTAGTATTGGATATCTTCTGGATACCCATCCATAATAAATCCTAGTATTGGATATTTTCCAGATACCCATACATGAAAAATCCTAGAGTAGGATATTGTCTGGATATGTATATTTAACTGTACACTTGCATATTGTGTGTGTGTGTGTGTGTGTGTGTGTATGTGCGTGTGTGTGTGTGTGTGCAAGGGGTTATGGAGAACAAGATCTGTGAGTTTGGTGGTCCTATCACTGCGTTTAGTTGGAAATCCTAACCCCAATTTGTTAAAATACAAATACCCATAATTCATAGGGAGAACGTAGGACGGACAGGAATCTCATAAATTGCGGTCAGGGAGTTATGGAGAACAAGATCTGTGAGTTTGGTGGTCCTATCACTGCGTTTAGGTGGAAATCCTAACCCCAATTTGTCCAAATACAAATACCCATAATTCATAGGGAGAACGTAGGACGGACAGGAATCTCATAAATTGCGGTCAGGGAGTTATGGAGAACAAGATCTGTGAGTTTGGTGGTCCTATCACTGCGTTTAGTTGGAAATCCTAACCCTTGGTCAAAATACCATAATCCAAAAAAAAAGTGTTGGGAAAGTGTTGAAAGTTCCGATCAGCTCTGCAAGGTGCTGGCCAATATCTTTAACACCTCATGCCCTGTAGACAGATCCCGTCTGCCTGAAGACCACACCACCATCATCCCAGTCCAAAAAAGCTCTACAGTGACTGCTCTGAATGACTGTTGGCCAGGCCCTCACCCGATAGTCGCTAAATGCTTCGAAAAACTGTTCATGACCCACATCAAAACAACCATCATCAACAAGGACCCTCGAGTATGCATACTGTGAGAACCAATCAACAGAGGATACCATCTCCTCTGTGGTCCACACTGCTCTCACCCACCTGGAACAGAAGGACTCATACACCCATATGACCAAAAAAACATGCTTGTTAGGCTGATTGGTGACTCTAAATTGACCCTAGGTGTGAGTGTGAGAGTGGATGGTTGTTTGGTGTGAGTGAGACAGGTCCCTCTTGTAAATGAGTCCCCGTGACTCAACGAGGCTAGCCTGTATAAATAAAGGTTGAATGAATGAATGAATGAATATGCTCTTTGTGGACTTCACATCTGCCTTCAAAATCATGATCCCCCAAACCCTGATGGACAAATTACTAACACTAGGACTAAGCCCCTCCATTTGCAACTGGTTCCTTGACTTCTTAACTAACAGACTTCAGTCAGTGATGATCCACAACTTCTCCTCTTCCACCATAACCCTCAGCACTGGCTCTCCTCAAGGATGTGTGTTGAGCCCTCTCCTGTTCACTCTGCTCACATATGATTGTGCAGATACCCATCCAGGTTGTCATAAAGTTTGCAGCTGATACAGCTGTGGTGGGATGCATCACAAACTATGATGAGTCCAGCTACAAGCAGGAGGTGGAACACCTGGAGAGCTGGTGCAAAGCCTGATCAAGAAAGTTCACCAGAGACTCTATTTCCTCAGGCGGCTGAGACGAGCTGGTCTGAGCAGCTCAGTCCTCACCTCCTTCTACAGGTGTGCAGTGGAGAGCATCCTGTGCTCCAGCATCAATGTGTGGCATAGAGGCTGCACAGCTGCAGAAAGAAAAGCTCTGCAGAGAGTGGTGAAGGCTGCACAGAAGATGTTGGAGTCAGTCTCCCCACCATCACAGACATTTACACCTCCAGATGCAGGAAGAGAGCCACCTGCATCATGAAGGACCACACTCACCCAGCACACACACTTTTTGCCCCACTCCCCTCAGGAAGGATGTTGAGGAGCATTAAGTGTAGAACCACTAGACTGAGGAACAGCTTCTACCCTGAGGCTGTTAGACTCATGAATATCTAACCAGAATGGTCACTGTGAAATATCACATCATATTGCTGCTGATCTGTTTCACGTTGCTGCTGATCTGTTTCATGTTGCTGCTGATCTGTTTCATGTTGCTGCTGATCTGTTTCATGTTGCTGCTGATCTGTTTCATGTTGCTGCTGATCTGTTTCATGTTGCTGCTGATCTGTTTCATGTTGCTGCTGATCTGTTTCATGTTGCTGCTGATCTGTTTCATGTTGCTGCTGATCTGTTTCATGTTGCTGATCTGTTTCATGTTGCTGCTGATCTGTTTCATGTTGCTGCTGATCTGTTTCATGTTGCTGCTGATCTGTTTCATGTTGCTGCTGATCTGTTTCATGTTGCTGCTGATCTGTTTCATGTTGCTGCTGATCTGTTTCATGTTGCTGCTGATCTGTTTCATGTTGCTGCTGATCTGTTTCATGTTGCTGCTGATCTGTTTCATGTTGCTGATCTGTTTCATGTTGCTGATCTGTTTCATGTTGCTGCTGATCTGTTTCATGTTGCTGCTGATCTGTTTCATGTTGCTGCTGATCTGTTTCATGTTGCTGCTGATCTGTTTCATGTTGCTGCTGATCTGTTTCATGTTGCTGCTGATCTGTTCATGTTGCTGCTGATCTGTTTCATGTTGCTGCTGATCTGTTTCATGTTGTTGCTGATCTGTTTCATGTTGCTGATCTGTTTCATGTTGCTGCTGATCTGTTACATGTTGCTGATCTGTTTCATGTTGCTGCTGATCTGTTACATGTTGCTAATCTGTTTCATGTTGCTAATCTGTTCATGTTGCTGCTGATCTGTTACATGTTGCTTATCTGTTCATGTTGCTGCTGATCTGTTACATGTTGCTGGTGCTGGGTGGGCTATAGCAGTGGTTCCCAACCCTGGTCCTTGAGGAACACCATCTTGCATGTTTAAGTTGCTTCTCTGCTCCAACACACCTGATCCAGTGATTTTAATGACTTCATGTTCTGCAGAAGCCTGTAAATAACCTGTTTATTAAAATCAGGTGTGTCGGAGCAGAGGAACCACTAAAACATGCTGGATGGTGTTCCTCAAGGACCAGGGTTGGGAACCCCTGGGCTATAGTACAAAGGAGGCATACTTGAATGACATTCTTTGGGGGGTGGGGTCATCAAACCATAATAACAGGAGCTTCATTGAAGTCCCTCTAGGCTCCATTGAGAGCAAGTTGTTTTTGTGAGACAGAGAGTGAGAACCTGGAACATATTTTCTTTGATTACAGGGTAGTTCAACAATTTTGGCTTGATTTTAAAATGTGGATCCAATCCAAAGGGATTCAGCTACTTACTCTCACTTTAAAAGAAATCAAATCCCGACCAGTCCAGGTACTCTGTTTGTCCTCACCCCCTCCTCCTCTCTTCCCCCTCTCCTCCCTTCCCAGCTCTGGGTGAGAGCATTTTGCGGGGGTTATCACATTTTAAATAAGCTTAAATGTTGAGGACAATTGGTTGTAATTTTTCTCAGTACATTACCTTACTTGTCAGTAAATATTATTACTTACTGTTTTTGCATAACGTGTAGTCACGAAAACAAGGTACTATAAGAAAGTGGAGCGGTCCACCCCCTTCTTTTTTTTTACTAGTGGTATGTCCCTAGTCTCACAACCTCTTCCGGATTTCATCATGCTGCTGGTTTGCAACGTGCGTCTGTCTGAACCCTGTAATTGAATGCTACTCTGAGCACCTCTGCAGTAAGTTTGGTGATTTTAATCTTATCTATGTTTATTTAAAAATACCTACGTTGTTTTGTACGTATGTCGCAGTTTAATATAAGTCAACTAACATAAAAATTCATGAATATTGGCGTGTACTTATTAATTTAGCTCCGTTTACAAATAGAAACTGAACCGTACAGTTTCGGTGTATGTTGTCAGACCTATTCGTTAACATTTCGCTGTGTTTCGAAACTTCAAGTGTTATTTTAAATCTTTTGTCAACCCGGGCAAATTCAAACGGGCCAATGAGCGCTGCTACTGACTGACGTTGTGCGAGTAAACCAATCAAAAGCGTACATGGGGGGGGGGGTTCGCACAACGTGATTCAGTAACAATGCGCGATTAGTCCGTTTAAAAACAGACCAATCGCGTGCTGTTACTGAATCACGTGGTGCGAGTCAGCAATCAAAACCGTGCATATTGGGTGACTCATGCCAAAACAGGAAAAATTGTAATATATAATCCTTTTTCAATGTTTTATTTGTTCTTACAACCTTTTTATATTGATTCTTATCTTTTTGTAACTGTTCAGCACTTTGTTTGAAAGCGCTTTATAAATAAAATTATTATTTATTAAAGTTTGGTTGTGCATTTTGTAAAGTCTCAGACTGTATTGGTCCTGGTATAGTTATAATTAGACATTTAGTTAGGCTAATATTTCATAATGAACAATAACAATATTATAGTATAATTAACTTGCTTGATTTTGATCCAAATCTACAATTATTCATTGTTTCAGCTTTTTTCAATGCAGCATATTAATCCCCCATCTCTTTTTTTTCCTTCTTTTTTTCAGAATCACATACCAGTTTCAAGACAACAGCATTGAAAAAAGGTAAGATGTAGGAAGTTGTTACTCCTTCATTCTGGCTCATTATTGTCCAAAAATACTATCCTGATAAACTGCATCTGGATAAAGTGAATTTAATTGTGGTTGGATCAGAAGAGTAAATAGTTACCATTCTGACACCACAATATTAGTTTGTACACAATCCATCACTGCTGCATGCCTTTAAAAAAAGTTATTATTATTTTTATTTTATTTTTTTTGGGGGGGGGGAGAGAGATCACCTCCCAATAAATGTATTTTGGAAAATATTTTACTTTTGATACTTAAAGTGCGACTAAACCCCTGTGGATCGGTAACTCCTCCTTCCAAAATCTCCCTGAAAATGGGTGTGTCGAGAGACAAGGAGGGGTGGAGGTAGAGTTGTGCTTTTGTTCACGCCTCCACCTGCAACAACCTAAAACAAATTAAACCTCTAGCCAACAACATACACCAAGCAACAACAAAGAATAAACATGTAGAGGTATTTATCCATTCCACCCATTCCATCCAAAACCAAAGGCCTAAAGAAATGAAAATGAAAAGAAAAATAAAACCGCTTGTCAGGAGTGAAATGCAGCACTTCCATATAAGGTATGAACTTCTCATCTCTGCAGGGGATTGGCTCTGCTTGAAGCACCTGTGTGACATCACACATGAGCAGACATGTCACACATGAGCATTTGCACAAATAAGAAAATTAAGGTGTAATCCACCAGTTCAACCCATAGAACTACCGTAAACACATTTTTAGACCAAATATTGCCAAATATTGCCAATTTACACAGATATGCACAATTATGTGAGAATAAACACAGCCATAGTGCTAGATAACATTTTAAACACATTCTAGGGAGTTTATCAGCTAAAAAAAGTTAATTTTGGGTTTCTGGTGCAAAAATGAAAGAAGATGCATCACACCAAGACCTAAGGACCTTGGAGGAGCAGATGATGACTTTTTTGCAAGATAGGGATATAGACATTGATCATGATACTATTTCAATGTGTCACACTCTGCCCAGAAAAACAGAAAATACTTAACCAGTAGTTGTTGTCAGATTTATCAGTAGAAAAGCTAAAAATAATGTACTGATGCAGGCTAGAAAATTAAATGGAACAAAAGTTTACATAAATGAACATTTAACTAAGAAAAATGGCAACATTGCTCATGAAGCAAGGTTGTTAAAAAAACAGAGCAAGATAGTGTCAACATGGACAAGAAATGGTAACGTCTGGATCAAGGTACAGGAAGGATCACAACCTAAAATAATAAAAGAACTTAGGGATTTGGAAAGATTGAGGTGTGACTAGATGATGACTTAATAATATATTATGAAATATTCTGTTCAACAATTACCATGCGAACACTCTGACGAGGAAATACACTGAATCATGACGATGTCTGAAGAATCAAAATACAAAATATACAACTTAGAATATGTTATCGACAGAAATCTCTTTCCAGTTATAAAAGCTAGTGAGTATTATAATATAGATCAGTTTAACAAAATTAATATTGCAAATGGAGCATTCTCTATAATTCACTTTAATTGTAGAAGTATAAATGCAAACATATCTAATATCTCAGATTATTTAAGAAAATTAAATAAAACGTTTTCAATAGTAGCGCTATCTGAAACTTGGCTAAATGAAGGAAACAAACGATGCTTACATTCAAGGATATGAATTATATTACATGAATAGGAAAAATAAAAGAGGTGGAGGAGTTGCTCTGTTTGCCAATAGTGAAATAAAATGTAGATTATATAGTGAAATGTCTTTAGCTGTTGAAAATACAATGGAAATGATAACAATAGAAATAATGAACAAAAATAGCAAAAACATATTAGTAAGTTGTGTACAGTATATCGTTCACCTGGATCAAGAATAGAGTTATTCACAGATAAAATTACTGCACTACTAGAAAAGAGTTCCCACAAAAAGTTTTTTTTGTGTGGAAACTTTAATATTGATCTAGGAAATAATATTGATTCATCTAACATCGGTACATTTTTGGATTCAATGTATAGTCTGAGTTTCTTTCCGCTGATATCAAATCCAACCAGAATCACTAACCATAGCGCTACGATAATTGATAATATTTTTACAAATATCACAGATGGTGATGTGATAAGTGGTATTATGATGTCTGATCTAACTGATCATTTGCCAATTTACACAATTTACAAAAATGATGAAATTTTACCAAAAACAATTAAAATAAATAATAAAATTATAAACACATCAAAGAAAGCCTTGGATAAATTAAAGAATGATTTGGACAAACAAAACTGGGAAGTCGTGTATGTGGATGATGTGAACAAATCATATGATAAGTTTATGAATATTCTAGCAACTCTGTATGAAAAAAATTGTGTGCAAAAATATACGATAAAAAAAGGAACTGTTGATCAACCTTGGATGACGAAAGGATTGCATGTAAAAAGAAGAACTATCTATACTCATCTTTTTTGAAATCCAGAACACAAGAGGCTGAAAATAAATATAAAAAGTACAAAAACAAATAAGTTGGGATCATAAGAAAACAAAAGAGAGAATATTATAGTCAGTTATTACATAAAAGTAATGGTGAAACTAGGACGACATGGCGAGTAATAAATAGTGTTTTGAAAAAACACAAAGTCAGAACGGGTCTTTCACAAACA
Source organism: Garcialebias charrua (assembly GCA_038048925.1). NCBI lineage: Eukaryota > Metazoa > Chordata > Actinopteri > Cyprinodontiformes > Rivulidae > Garcialebias > Garcialebias charrua. Next base: position 12,601 of record JBBPBX010027232.1, on the reverse strand, counting down.
TTTTTGATTAATGAAGATGAAATCCATGATGAAAATGAAATTGTGAATGGATTTAAAGATTATTTTGCAAATGTTGGACCGAGCCTTGCAGCTACAATAGCTCAAATTGATAAAAATGTGAGCTATTTAATCAAGAGTAATGTGAACAGTATGTTCCTTAATGGAACTTCCAGAGAAGTATTTCTGGAAAAATGTACTGATAAAAGGTCTAAAGATTGTGATGGCATTGATATGATGGTGGTGAAAGAAATAATAACTCATGTTATAGAACCATTTACATGTGCAATTTATCATTTTCTACAGGTATATTCCCAGATAGAATGAAGGTGGCTAAGGTAGTTCCTCTTTTTAAAAATGGTGACAAGTGTGTATTTAATAATTATAGACCCATCTCTCTGTTGCCACAGTTTTAAAAAATTCTGGAAAAATTGTTTGTGACCAGATTAGACCTACAGTATTTCTTGAGAAACACAATATATTAAGTATTAATAAGTATGGTTTCAGATCAAAATATTCAACATCCATGGCACTTATGGAGTTTATGGAACAAGTTTCAACAGATGTAGATCAAAAGCAGCATTGTATAAGTATGTTTGTCGATTTAAAAAAAGCATTTGACACAATTAACCACACCATTCTATGTGATAAATTGGAAAAATATGGAATTAGAGGACTAGCCTTGCAATGGATAAGAAATTATTTGAAAAATAGAAAACAATTTGTACAAATTGATGATGTAAGATCAAGCTCCAAAAGTGTTCTTTGTGGAGTTCCACAAGGTTCTGTACTTGGACCAAAATTATTTATTTTATATATTAACGATCTAGTGGAGGTGTCTGATAACCTTAAAAGTGTTCTCTTCGCTGATGATACTACTTTTTTTTGTTTAGGTAAAGACTTGAAACAGATGACTGGGTTGATGAAGAAGGAGTTTGTAAAAATACAAACTTGGTTCAAATTAAATAAGTTATCATTGAACCTTGATAAAACTAATTACATGATATTTAGTAAAAAAAAAAGATCACTGAGGATGTCCCCTTCAAAATTGATGATGTTGAGATATGTAGAGTGAGTGAGATAAAGTTTCTAGGTGTGATTATTGATGAAAAACTGTCATGGAAACAGCACATTACTTCAGTAAAAACTAAAATGTCCAGAGCCATTGCAGTGCTCTACAAAGTTAAGGATTTTTTGAATAACAAAGCCTTGTATCTGTTGTATAATACCATCATAGTCCCACATCTAATCTATTGTGTTGATGTATGGGGAAAAGCATGTAAAACCATTACTAAGCCTATCTTTATTCTACAGAAAAGAGCTACCTGTATACGGATTATTACAAGAAAGTCTTACAGTCATCCTTCAAGTATATTGTTTCATCAATTGAAATTATTGACGTTTTATGATTTGGTGGACTATAATATTCTTTTAGTAAGGTATAAAGCTCAAAATACGATACAACCTCCAAATATTCAAACGCTTTTTGTCAGAAGGAAAAGTTGTTAAATTTTTGTAAAACCCAAGTACAGAACCAGTTTAAAGAGTCGGTCTACATCGATACAGGGGATAAGTTTGTGGAATATTTTGGAAAACCATGTAAAAAAGTAGTCTATTTCTATATTTAAAAAAATGATTAAGAATAACTTGTTGAAAAGATGTATTTAAATTTTTTGTTAATTTTGAAATGTAACTAGAAATGTAAATGTATGATGAGTTCTTTATTTCGTTATACATATATTATATAGATGATCATTGTTTTAAAATGATTATTTGAACTGATTTTTTTGTTTAAAAGGTAGCAGATATGATAAGATGTTTTTCTTCTTCTGCTTCCTTTCATTTTAGATTTGTCTGTTTTGTTTTTTCTTTCTTGTTTTTCATTATTGTGAATTGTAATTTCAACTTCTTGTTTCAAATCTGAAATGAATGAATAAATAAATAAAAATAAAAATAAAATTTTCTTAACTACTAGGGAACGCATAAGGAACAAATCAGGAACAAATCAGGAGCTAATGTGTAGTTAACCCAAATTTACTGGGGAGCACACAGCCAAGCCTTATTAGAGGACTACTGGTGAGTTACCTGGGAAATAAAGAGGAACTAGTCAAGAACCAGAGCCATATATATAGAGAGTTCCGACACCCTTTGATCTCATCGATGGGCGGTCAATCGTTCCAAACAACGGCTATGGAAACCTTGTGGAGCTGCGCCCTCTGGCGGCGACGGAGCGCTACTGCAGGCAGCTTCAGACTGTAACTAGAGCCATGGAACAAATCGCCCCCTCCATGACCCACGTGACTTCCGCATTCCATTCTTACAACGGAACTCTATGGAAGTGTCGCAACTCTCACTTTATATGGCTCTGTCAAGAACTAATGGGTAGCTACCATGGAAACCAAAGAGAAACAAAGCAGTAGCTAATGGGTAGTTAATCAGTACTTACTGGGGAATGCTCAGCCACGCCTTATTAGGGGATTACTGGCTTGTTACCACGGAAACAGAGGAGAAATTCTCCATGTGTGTTCTGAATAAACCCGGCACCATTGAGGTCACAGCTCATAATTGTCAAAAACCTGTTTCTTTGTGATTACTGATTTTATTGGATTTTCTCCTTTGTAAACCTATTGTTTAACTTCCCATTAGCTCCTGATTCGGTCCTCTTTGGTTTCCTTATTAACTACCCATTAGTTTTTGATTATATCCTCTTCATTTACAAGGTAACAAACCAGTAGTCCCCTAATAAGGCTTGGCTGTATGTTCCCAATAAATACTGGTTAACTACCCATTAGCTCATGATTCATTCCTGAGGTGTTCCCCAGTAGTTAAGAAAATTTTGTGTACCTTATTGTAAAGTGTTACATAAGTTCCTTTAATTATTTGACCTAAACAGTGTCATCTCGATCTCCGTCACATTTTAGAGATGTTGTGTTAAAACGACAGTTTGTAGCTCTATAAAATCACTCTCTTGTTTGAATCCTAATAACATGACCCAAAGGGTCGGCCAGTTAATATTTATAGTTACAGATGCTTTATATCTAATGTAAAATCTATTTATGAGAATGACTCCCGCCTCCGGGTGTTTTACGATGTGTGTGTCATCATTATCTCTAACTTCCTGTTTCTGTTTCCAGCTCACTGATGGAGCTGGCCCATCTGCCTCTCCTTCAGCTCGTTCATCATTTCCTCACTCGTCATCGCCGTGTTGCCTTCATTTTCTGTCCTTTCTCAATCTTTGTCTCCTCTTTCGCTTAACACACATCGCAGCAGAACTTTTTATGCCCACTCTTCCTTCCATTTCATCCATCTATCTCATTCAGCTTTAACTGCAGGAGACATCTCCAGAGGCGTGTGCAGTCACCAGCTCTTCAGCTCATTTCAGCAAAGATTCAGCCTATTAGAGAGAACCTGATTCACAACATGTGTAACAAGATGCATGTTTCCTGAAGATGCTGTGAGAAGTGACCTTCAGCAGATTTAAAAATAACCACATTAAAAAGTGATTGGTCACAAAGTGACAGGAACCAGTTTGGAGTAGCACATCAACACCCAACTCAAAAATGGTTTAAAATGTTCACTAGGAAATAAACAGCTTATGGTGAAGGTCAGGGTCTGGGCCTGATCTGTCAAGATAGAAGTGTTAGTGAACTTGGCATGGATAGGGAGGTGAAGAGGGGTACTATGATTATCACTGTCTTGATGGAGTAGCAGGTGCTGTTGTCACGCTGGAGCCGATGATGTCACTCATGGTAAATGCTCTGTACTTATATAGCACTTTTCTATCTTGTCAAGATACTCAAAGCACTTTATACTACAATCTATGCCCTCATTTACCCATTCATACAGTACTCTACTAAGTCTCTATAAAGCTAATTGAACAATTCATTCTAAAGAGACTAATCAGTGCTTTATCACATTCATACACCAATGGGACACACATCGGAGGCAATGAGGGGTTTAGTGTCTTGCCTTGAGACACTTCAGCTTGTGGTTGCTGGTGGAATCGAACCCCGAACTCTCGCATTGGAGGACGACTACTCTAAACACTCAGCCACAGTTGCCTCACTCATGAAGAGTGAACTGCAGCAGCAGGACAGAGATCGTACAGGTCCAGTAAGGGGAAATCCAGTTCCAAGGTCCAAGAGAAGAAGCAGGGTTTGAGCACGGTGGAGCAGAGAGCAGAAACAGATCCAAAATCGTAATCCAGATTCGTGGTCATTGTAGGAGAGAACAGTCGTTACCATAAAAAGAGAAGCAGACAATGGGAGCAGGCAGGGCAAGGAGTCAAAAGCATGCGAGGGTCCGAACCGGGTCCGAAGGAAGGGTTTAAGGCGGGAAACGTGGAAAGTAGTGTGGACTTTAGGGAAGCGGGGCAGTTGAAGATGGATGGCTACAGGGTTTAGGACATTGGTGATAGGGAATGGGCCAATGAAATGGGGAGCCAACTTACGAGACTCTGCCTTTAGGGGAAGGTATTTGGTGGACAGCCAGACTTTGTGGCTCACTTAAGTTGGCTGTGTAGATCGATGTCTGTTGCCCCCCCAACCCCCAGCATAGGTGGCTGGGGACTTGATGAGAGCTCTTCTGGCTCTTCTCCAAGTGTTCTGTCACCTCATGGCTGCTTGGTGGGCTGATGGTACTTGAGCTTCTTTGCCCTGAACAGAAAACATAGGGGGTTGAAAACCAAAAAACTACATAGAATGGGGACAGACCTGAAGATGATGAGGGTATGGAGTTTATGGCATGTTTGACCTAGGGGAGATTGGCTGACCACTTGCTGGGGTCTCCCTCACAAAGCAGGCAAAGATTAGTCTCCACCTCGTGGTTGACCTGACAAGATCGTGTCTCTGAGTCGAGTTGAACCCATATGCAGGAAGACGAGGAGGCTCCGAGTAAAATATGTAAAATGTTTATTTACAGAGATAAACAAAACAAAAAGCTGTTGAGGCAGCAGACTTACTTTACATGGAGGAGACACAGAGGGATGACGAGCATGAGAGCCTTTGACAGGACAATCCAGAGACACTGACATGACACCACAGGGCTAAATATATAGTGAACATAGACAAGGTGAAATGACAGGCACCTGCAGTGATTAGAATTAGACACAGGTGTGGGAGTGCTGGATAACCGGAGGAGGAGGGGCTGGTACACATGAGAGAAAACACAAAATGCAGGACCAGACCCAGAAACCCAACAGGACCCCCACTCAAGGGATGGCCCCTGAAATTCCAAGGAGAGCACCATCCACTTGGAAGGGAGGATGGAAAAAAAAAAGTAGGGTGACATAAACTGAACACAAAAGGGAACATAGAAACCCTAAGACCCCCCCAATCCAAGGTGGGTGGTCAGAAGACCATCCAAGGCAGGGCGTAAAATCCAGGGGGCGACCTGGCGACCGTCCGTTGACAGGTCAGAGGTCTGACGGGCGGCCAGGATGCCATCCACCCCTGAACCAGGGCTCTGGTGGGCGGCCATGAGACTGTCCCTTTATGGCCAGAGGAAAGGCTACAGCTGTAGGTGATGAGACCCCAGAGGTAGCTGTAGCTCAGGGGTGCTCACACTTTTTCAGCATGCGAGCTACTTATAAAAAAACCAAGTCCAAAAGATCTACCCAATACAAAAATGCAAAACATATAATTATCTTCAAATGTATTAAGGATTCTTTTTATGTACAATGTACCTATGTTGATGTACCTTGCATAACTGAATAAGCAAATATTGCACAACACATGTAATAAATCAGGGGTCACCAACGTGGTGCCCATGGGCACCTGGTCGACCGTAGGGACCAAATGGGGTGATGGTGACAGCAATATAGATTTTTTAAATTTTATTTTAAAAATATATGGTAGAAATATAACAGAGTTGTTAAGTTTCCCTGCCCGCTCCAGGTCTCTGAGGTCACACAGCTCCTGCTCTCTGTTCCACGGACAAAATATAAACGTTGGGGTGACCGTGCCTTTTCTGCGGCCGCACCTCTACTCTGGAATACGCTCCCACTTGAGCTACGTCAGATTACTGAACTTGGCCTTTTTAAATCGAAGCTTAAGACTTTTTTATTCCAACTGGCTTTTAGTAATTAAATATGTGGTGACATTTCTGGTTTTATTTTTGCTATTATGTTGTGTTTTCTTGATTTTTAATCTGTTGTCTTTTACTGTACTGCACTGTTTTTTGTTAAGCACTTTAGTCACCATCACCGTGGTTGTGTAAAGTGCTATACAAATGAATAAATGAAATGAAATGAAACTGATCCCCACCCCCTTCTTTATAAGAATCTGGTCTTTTACTTTAATAAATGTAAAAAAAAAATCATTAGATATTTTTTACTTTAATAAATGTCATTTCTAAAAGCCCCCTCCAGCAAATCTAAAGTGGTCCACAGGCCACCAGTTGATAACTACAGTTGTGGCAGGTTGTTATGGCTCCGGACACGTTTAATTTAGTGAACAAAGGCATAAAAATGTCTCTTTTGGTACGGAGAGATTTACAGCGGTGTATTTTACCGACTGTCCCTGAACGCAGCGCGAAAGTGTGTTATGCAAACGCTCGCGCTGCGGGACAGGGAAACGTGCAGAGAACGGAGAGTAGTCAAGGAGGTTATTCTGTATGAAAAGTGTCTCGTATGATTTTAATAATAAAGCCACGTCAGCTCCCAACCAGTATGTTTAAGCGTGCAGAGAAACAACACAGCGTCACTCACCCGGAAGATGGTGGCGGCAAATCGCTTTTGAAGTTGCTGCTGTCCGAACAGGGATTTTAGTTCCTCCACCTTTCTCTTTCTCAGCTGGCTTTTCGGTGGGAAGTCGATGTCGTATTTTCCATGAACAGTCCGAAATCTGATTGTTTTCGCTTAGTATGTTTTGCTGCGTTCAACTTCCACCTTCGCGCCATTGTTTTTAGAAGCTGCATGAGCGTGACCTAAAGCTCTCATCTGATTGGTTGCCGTGAATGTCAATCAAGGGGCGGGATGTTTTCAGTTGTCATCTGATTGGTTGCCCTGCATGTCAATCAAGTAACGGGATGTTTCATTGGCTGACAATTTTTTAATGTCACGCTGTGGGGAAAAAAAATAATAATAATAATGTCACGCTGCGATCGACCAGTAATGCCTCCGCGATCGACGTAATGAGCAGGTCTGCTGTAGCTTGATGAATGAGGACCTCTGGAAGAGCGAGGACCTCTGTAGCAAAGACCCCAGACAAAGCGAGGACCTCCAGATGGGTGAAGACCTCCGGATGGGTGAAGGCCTCTGGAGAGGCGAAGACCTCTGATGCGAAGACCCCCGGTGAAACGAGGACCTCTAACAGAGCAAGGACCTCTGGAGTGAAGACCTCCAGCTGAGAAGTAAAGACCTCCGACTGAGGAGCGAAGACCGCCAGCTGAGAAGCAAAGACCTTTGGCTGGGCGAGGACCTCAGATGGAGCGAGGACCTCTGAAGCGAAGACCCCCGGTGAAGCGAGGACCTCCGGTTGGGCGAGAACCTCTGCTACAGCGAGGACCTCCGGTGGAGCAAGGACCTCTGAAGCGAAGACCTCCGGTGAAACGAGAACCTCGGAGAGAGCAAGGACCTCTGATGCAAAAACCTTAGGAGGGAAGACCTTCGGCAAAGCGAGGACCTTGAGACCCAGGACCACCTCGGAAGCAGTGTCTGTGGAGAGAGAGAGATAAACTTCTCCAGATGGACCCGGTTGGTCGGCGGCTGGTGCAAGACCCAGAGTATCAAGTGCCGGAAACCGCCTGGGTGCTGGCACGGGAACCCACCTAGGTGCTGGCAAAGGAACCTGCCTAGGTGCTGGCATAGGACCTAGCCTTGGTTTGGCTAGTGAGAGACCCAGTCTTGGTGCTGGAGTGGGAACCAGCAAGTCCAATGCTAGGACGAAAACCAGCGAGACAGGTGCTGGGGCGAAACCCGGTGGAGCTGATACTGGGGTGAAACCCAGTGAGGCTGGTGCTGGGGCAAAACCCAGTGAGGGCGATGCTGAGGTGAAACCTAGTGAGGGCAATGCTGGGACAAAATCCAATGAGGGCGATGCTAGGGCAAAACCCAGTGAGGGCGATGCTGGGGTGAAACCCAGTGTGGGCTATGCTGGGGCAAAACTCAGTGAGGACAAAGCTGGGGCGAAACCCAGTGAGGATGATGCTAGGACGAGACCCAGTGTGGGCGATGCTGGGACAAAACCCAGTGAGTCCAGAGCTGGTGATGAGACCAGCGTGTCCAGAGCTAGTGATGAGACTAGCAGGTCCAGAGCTGGTTTGAATACCAGCGGGTCCGGTGCAGGTGTTGCTGGCATGGACAACCAGACAGGAGCAGCTGATACAGGACCCAGGCCCTGTGCAGCTGATGGTGAGGAGGAGTGATAAGCTGGCGGTGAGCTGGGAGGAGACCCAGACTGAGCAGGAGCGAGCAACAATGAACGTAGCAAACGACTCTCTCTCCACGCCTGCTGGAACTGTTGTCACGTTTCCATTGAACCGTCATCGCTGTCAGACCCGTCGCACCTGGAGATGATGTCCTCCACAACAATCAATCTTTCCCACAGATTGTCGGTGCAGTCGGGTTCCTCCCCCCCAGCGACAGGTGCGACGTCCTCCTCCCCACGAAAGGAAACACATGGGTGAGGAGTCGGCTGCTTCTGAGGAGACGTGCGCTGGAGTTAGGTGGAGCCGGCTCAGTTCTGCCGCCCATCCTTCCTGCGGTGAGTCCGAGCTTGTTGCCACCCCTCTTTGAAAACCCCTCCGGGAAAGCAGGAGGTGTTTGGGGAGGAGGTGGGTTGGAAGGAGCTGTCACTTCTTTCTTCCTGCTGAGTTTGTTGTGGTCTCTGGATTCTGACAAGATCGTGTATCTGAGTCGAGTTGAACACATGTGCAGGAAGACAAGGAGGCTCCGAGTAAAATTAGTAAAATGTTTATTTACAGAGATAAACAAAACAAAAAGCTGTTGAGACAGCAGACTTACTTTACACGGAGGAGACATAGAGGGATGACGAGCATGAGAGCCTTTGACAGGACAATCCAGAGACACTGACATGACAGCACATGGCTGAATATGTAGTGAACATAGACAAGGTGAAATTACAGGCACCTGCAGTGATTGGAATTAGACACAGGTGTGACTGTGCTGGATAACAGGAGGAGGAGGGGCTGGTACACATGAGGGAAAACACAACATGCGGGACCAGACCCAGAAACCCTACATGACCCTCTCAGATTGACCGTCAGACTGTGGATGGAACCCTGAGGAGAGACTGATGGAGATACCAAGGCTGCAAAACTCATTCCAGCATTTAGAAATAAACTGGGGCCCACCATCTGAAACAATGTCTGTGGGGAGGCCGTGTAGTTTAAAAACCTCCTTGGCCATGATAGTGCTGAGCTTTTTGGCAGTGGGAAGTTTTGAGAGAGGGACTAAGCCCATATTATCCAAGGATAACCTGGAGATAGTAATTTATTTGAGCAGCACATCTCATCCCAACTGCTCCCCGGCGCGCTTTCTATAGCTGCCCACTGCCCCACCTGGTGGAGTTTGGGTTAAATGCAGAGTCAAATTTCGACTTGTATGGAAACATACACAGATGACAAAAATGTGACATTATTATTATTATTATTATTATGCATTTATTACATCTAGGCTAGATTACTGCAATTCACTCCTGTTTGGTATCAGTCAGACCACCATTGCACGATTACAACTGGTCCAGAACGCAGCAGCCCGATTTTTAACCAGTACACGCAAAAGAGAGCACATCTTGGCCTCCCTGCACTGGCTACCGGTTCATCTTCGAATCTAGTTCAAAATTTGCATGTATGTCTACAAATCGCTGAACAGTCTCGCCCCTGCCTATCTCTCTGATTTGATACACCCGTATATCCCACCAAGTGCTTTGAGGTCAGCGGACCAGGTACTTTTAACAGTTCCAGGAACTCGTCTTAAACGCAGAGGTGACAGGGCCTTCTCTTTAGCAGGCCCAAGACTCTGGAACGAGTTACCTCTGCTCGTCAGACAGGCCCCCTCCCTCTCGGTTTTCAAATCCCGTTTAAAGACCCATTACTATTCTGTTGCTTTCAACACCAGCTGATCTGTTTGGTCATTTTATTTATAATCTGCAATGATTTTATGTCTATTTTTTGTACTTCATTTTTTGTGTTGCCTGTTGTTTGTTTGCACAGCACTTTGGTTGGCCCTGTCGCTGTTTAAAGTGCTCTATAAATAAAATGGTATGGTATGGTATCAGGTGTTCTACGGCCAGGATAGAACCCACATTATTCCTCCCGGATGCGAAGTTTGACAAACGATTGGACTCATTTCTCCATTATCCCTGAATATACCGTGCCAGGGAGGCTGAGTAGAGTGATGCCCCTATAATTTGAGCACACCCTCCGGTCCCCATTTTTGAAGAGGGGAACCACCATCCCCAGTCTGCCAATCCAGTGGCACTGCCCCAGATGTCCATGCGATGTTGCAAGGCATGTCAACCAATACAGCCCCACAACATCCAGAGCCTAAAGGAAATCAGGGTGAATCTCATCCACTCCTAGAGCCTTGCCATCTCTGAGCTTTTCATCTACCTCAGTGACTTCAGCCACAGTTATGGATGGATCAACCCCAAAGTCCCCTGATTCAGCTTCCTCCATGGAAGACGTGCTAGTGGGATTGAGAAGGTCAGAGAAGTATTCCTTCCACCTCCTGACAACATCACTGGTTGAGGTCAACAGCAGCCCACCTTCACTGAATACAGTGTTAGTAAAGTGCTGCTTTCCCCTCCTCAGCTGTCTGATGGTTTGCCAGAATCTCCTCGGAGATAATAATAATAATAATAATAATAAACTTTATTTGTATAGCACCTTCCTACAATGCCTTGCATTGACCAAGGTGCTTAACAGGATAAAAAGATGAATAAACTGGAACAATAAATCAATGAAAATAGAATAAGAAACAACAGCAATAAAAGAAGGCAATGGAAATAAAAAATGCTACATACTAAAATAACACAAGTAATAAAAGTTACACACTGAAAGCTTTTTTGAACAAGTGGAAATAAAAAGGCAATGGAAATAAAAAATGCTACATATTAAAATACCAAAAGTAATAAAAGTTACACACTGAAAGCTTTTTTGAACAAGTGGAAATAAAAAGGCAATGGAAATAAAAAATGCTACATATTAAAATACCAAAAGTAATAAAAGTTACACACTGAAAGCTTTTTTGAACAAGTGGGTCTTCAGTCTGGTTTTGAACAGAGTCAGATCAGAGGTGGCACGCAGCTCAAGGGGGAGGCTGTTCCAGGCTTTTGGGCCGGCAACAGAAAATGACCGGTCTCCCCATTGTTTGTACCTTGAGCGAGGCACCTCCAGCAGGTGTTGACTGGCAGAGCGTAAATCTCTGCCGGGCTGATGGGCTTTCAAAAGTTCTGAGATGTACAGAGGAGCAAGTCCATTCAGAGCTTTGAAAACAAACAGGAGCAGCTTGAACTGTATCCTGAACTGAACCGGGAGCCAGTGTAGAGAGGACAGGACAGGAGTGATGTGTTCATATTTTCGTGTGTTGGTCAAAAAGCGCGCGGCAGAGTTCTGTACAAGCTGTAAACGGGAGATGGAGGATTGATTAATACCAACATACAAAGCATTACAATAGTCAAGTCTGGAGGTCACAAAGGCATGGATGGCCAAGAGTCGTTACCCAAGGTCTACCCAAGGTCTCACCGACTCCTCCCATATCCGAGCTTTTGCCTCAAAAACAGCCAAGGCTACAGACCGCTTGGCCCTCCGGTACTCCTCAGCGGCTTCCGGAGTCCCACTGGCCAACAAGGCTCGATAGGACTCCTTCTTCAGCTTAGACAGCCTCCCTAACTCGGGGTGTCCACCACCGAGTTCATGGATGGCCACCACGAGAAGCACAGACAATTTTGGGGCCACAGCTCAAGGCAGCCACCTCGACAAGTGAGGTACAGAACATAGCTCACTCAGACTATGTCCCCCACCTCAGCTGGGATGTGGTTAAAGCTCTCCCGGAGGTGCGAGTTGAAGATCTCTCTGATGGGTTCTTCTGCGAGAGGTTCGCAACAAACCCTTACTACATGTTTGGGTCTACTGGGTCTATCCGGCATCTTCCCCCACCATCTGCTCCAACTCACAAGGTGGTGATCAATTGACAGCTCAGCTCATGTCTTCACCCGAGTGTCCATGACAAACGTCCGCAAATCAGATGACACCACTATGAAGTCTATCATTGACATACGACCTAGGGCGTCCTGGTGCCAAGTGCACTTATGGACACCCTTATGTTCGAACATGGTGTTTGTGATGGACAAACTATTACTAGCACATAAGTCCAACAACAGAACACTGCTCAGGTTCAGATCAGAGAGGCCGTTCCTCCCAATCACGCCCCTCCAGGCCACACTGTCATTACTCACGTGGGCATTGAAGTCCCCCAGCAGAATATATATATATATATATATACACACACACACACGCACATATACATATATACACATATACAGTATATGTATATATATATATATATATTTTTTAATATATATATATATACACACACACACACATATATATATATATACACACACATATATATATATATATA
>JBBPBX010027231.1:20986-37441 GCA_038048925.1 Garcialebias charrua | reverse complement strand
GTTGTTGTGATTGTGTTGTTGTGATTGTGTTGTTTTGTTTGTGTTGTCGTGTTTGTGTTGTTGTGATTGTGTTGTCGTGTTTGCGTCGTCGTGTTTGTGTTGTCACGTTTGTGTTGTTGTGATTGTGTTGTTGTGTTTGTGTTGTCGTGTATGTGTTGTTGTGTTTGTGTTGTCGTGTTTGTGTCGTCGTGTTTGTGTTGTCGTGTTTGCGTTGATGTCTTTGTATTGTCGTGTTTGTGTTGTCGTGTTTGTGTTGTCATGCTTGCGTTGTCGTGTTTGCGTTGTCGTGTTTGTATTGTCACGTTTGTGTTGTTTTGTTTGCGATGTCGTGTTTGCGTTGATGTCTTTGCGTTGTCGTGTTTGTGTTGTCGTGTTTGCGTTGTCGTGTTTGCATTGTCGTGTTTGTGTTGCCGTGTTTGTATTGTCACGTTTGTGTTGTTTTGTTTGTGTTGTCGTGTTTGTGTTGTCGTGTTTGTGTTGTCGTGTTTGTGTCGTCGTGTATGTGTTGTCGTGTTTGCGTTGATGTCTTTGTATTGTCGTGTTTGTGTTGTCGTGTTTGTGTTGTCATGCTTGCGTTGTCGTGTTTGCGTTGTCGTGTTTGTATTGTCACGTTTGTGTTGTTTTGTTTGCGATGTCGTGTTTGCGTTGATGTCTTTGCGTTGTCGTGTTTGTGTTGTCGTGTTTGCGTTGTCGTGTTTGCATTGTCGTGTTTGTGTTGCCGTGTTTGTATTGTCACGTTTGTGTTGTTTTGTTTGTGTTGTTGTGATTGTGTTGTTGTTGTGTTTGTGTTTTTGTTGTGTTTGTGTTGTTGTTGTGTTTGTGTTGTTGTTGTGTTTGTGTTGTTGTTGTGTTGTTGTTGTGTTTGTGTTGTTGTTGTGTTTGTGTTGTTGTTGTGTTTGTGTTGTTGTTTTGTTTGTGTTGTTGTTTTGTTTGTGTTGTTGTTTTGTTTGTGTTGTTGTTGTGTTTGTGTTGTTGTTGTGTTTGTGTTGTTGTTGTGTTTGTGTTGTTGTTGTGTTTGTGTTGTTGTTGTTGCGTTTGTGTTGTTTTGTTTGTGTTGTTGTTGTGTTTGTGTTGTTGTTGTGTTTGTGTTGTTGTTGTGTTTGTGTTGTGTTTGTGTTGTTGTTGTGTTTGTGTTGTTGTTGTGTTTGTGTTGTTGTTGTGTTTGTGTTGTTGTTGTTTTTGTGTTGTTGTTGTGTTTGTGTTGTTGTTGTGTTTGTGTTGTTGTTGTTGTTGTGTTGTTGTTGTGTTTGTGTTGTTGTTGTGTTGTGTGTGTGTGTGTAAAATAATTAGCCCACCCTAAAAATATCACCACCAGCCGTCACTGTGAAAGGTGTTTTGAAGAATCTCATTCTTAATTTCCAGTCAAATTCCTTCCAGCCTGGACTGTGGGTAATCTTAAAGCCTTTTTCACAAATCTCCTCCCATTCCCCATCTTCAACAACACTATTCATTTCTAGTTCCCATTTTTGCTTTATATCTAGAGAATTATCAGAGAAGTGCATCTGTAGTTGTTTATATAAATTAGACACCGGTGTATAATACGCTCCGGTGTATAATACGCTTTGGCCAATATTTGGAAATAAATCAGAAAAAACGGTAGATAATACGCGTCGGTGTATAATACGCGCTGCCGTGACAGTCTTTTTTATGGCCACTAGATGGCGCCAGGATACGCCTCCAGGTACAGTCTACAGGTAAACAGCCTACAGGGTGCATTAGTGCCCATAGCGGCCGAAACTGGTACTGCACCATTTTTAGGCCAAAAATGAAAAAGCGAATCGAAGCCAAAAATGGGTCTAAAAATATGGTAAAAAATCTGTAGATAATACGNTCTCCAGGGGCCTCATGTATCAACCATGCGTGCGCACAAAAACATTGCGCACGTCACTTTCCACGCAAAGTGGCGTATGTATCAAATCTGATATGAACGGGAATATCTGCGCATCCACGTAGAAATCCACGGCTGCTCCCCTGTTGGCGTACGCACGTTTCTGTGGTTATTGTTCCTTTGGCGACACTTACAGGTGATCTGTGAAACCGTGTCCACGATGTGAAAACAATCATAAATCCCACCAAACACACATGATTAACGATTATTACATCCACATGGACGCAATTAGATGAGTGGATATAAAAGCATGCGCCAGATAGTGGCAACAATATTGACAACAATGAGATGTAATTTCTTTAGATAAGAAGTTAACCAAGGTGTATTAACACGCCTACGTTTAGGTCAGTGGGTAAAGCGCTTGCCTTTAGTTCCAAAGGTCGTGAGATCGACTCCCGCATGGTACAACGTTTTTCTTTTTTTTTTCGTTCCAGATTGAAATACACATGAAAACTATTTACAAAACAATAAATCGTCTGCTTCCTTTCATTTCATGTATTGTTCTATTTCTTGTTGTTTCATTCAATAGTTTTCCTGTGGTCTTTAAATCTGGAATGAAAAAAAAAAAACATTGTACCAAGCGGGAGTCGATCTCACGACCTTTGGGACGAAGGGCGGGCGCGTTCGCCACTAAGCTATACAGGCATGTTAGATCAGCTTGGTCAACTTCTTATTTAAAAGTGGATGGTTTGTTTTGCACTGTGCGTGCCGAATGAAGCCTTTTTCCGTGCTTCTCTGCCTCACTCAGAAGTGATTTCTGTTCACAGTCCGTGAAGTTCCTCTTTTTTCCACGTTCCGACATGGTTTGCAATGGAGCAGAGACGACATTCCTGTCGTGCATGGCATATTTGAATGACTTTGCATATTCATACGGAGGCGTGTCAAGGGCGGAGTCGGCCACTCTCTCATGTGCGCTGAATTCCACGTTGATTGTGTTGTACATAAGGAATGTGCGTGGATTCCGGTGTACGCACAGTTTGATAAATCTGGATTTTTTTGTGCGTGGACACTTTTCTGGATTTGTCCGTACGTGACTTTTCAGTAAGAAATCTACGCAAGTCTTTGTACATGAGGCCCCTGGTCTCTTTAATAGCGGACAATTTAAAACCCGACAAATTTATCAATCTATGTGAAGATTTGAGCTATTTGTCTTCATTTTGGGAAGCAGAAAATAGTTTGGGTGATGGAACAAGAAACAACAGGATCTAATTTAGGTCTGATGCTGTATCAGACTTACCTTCATGTGGAGCTGCTCACACCCGCGCACCGTGACAAGCCCAGAGCTCTGCCTCACACTTCACACTACGTCACAGATGGTGCGTTCGTGTGTAATCGGATTTCCCATGATTAAACACGGCTTGAAGTTCAAAATCACTTTTAAAGCAAAATTAAAGTGATTTATCATTTTGTTTGCAAAAACGAACATATTTAAAGCTGCTATATGTAACTTTTCTAACAATATATTTTTAACATATTTCTTCACTCTGTCACTATCTCCTGACAGACTGATGTTAGACAAAGTAATCTCTGAAAAAAACTATAGTCCCCTTGCTTCTCTAAAAGCATTTCTAAAAAGCCACAGTGACCCGCCGTTAACCAGCCAATAAAAACAGAGCTTCTCACGCTCCTAACCCACGCCCCCGCCTGTCCCAGCCCCAGCGGCCGCGCACGTTCTCGTTCAAAGTATTGCAAAGCGATGCAAAACTGTTTTGTATGTGACACAAATGTATTAAATTCCCCTTCTTCATCCCTGATCTGGACTTTTCTTTTGTTTTTTTGCCAAAAGTCAAGTGATCGCTTCCTCCTCCGCTGACTCCATGACTGAAACAATGAGGAAATGAATGAATTTGTCACGAGCGAATTAAACTCGGGTTCAACGTGGCTGCGCGAGGCTCTGCAGATTTCCTGGTGTTCTGGTGTGCTGGACCAGCGCTCCATGTTTTTATTTTATTTTTTAGAATGTTTTATTAACATATAAACACAGAAATTCGCACGTTTTATTAACATATAAACACAGAAATTCGCAGCGGCTGACAGGACATGAAGTGGAGGTGGAGTTAAGGAAGCTGAGCTGAATTACAGCGAGAGCGAGTGGGAGCAGAGCCATATATGGCTCTGAGGGGGAGGGACCAGAAACATGTCTCTGTTCAAAATTTTTCTAAGTTCCAGCGTGTTCCAGAAATTACAAATATCAGCTTTAAATGATAAAATATATATATTTTGAGCAATTTTAGGAATAGTAAAAAATCATGTCAGTGGACCTTTAATGTCACTTTGTTGTTATTTTTTCCTAAAGGTGTTAGTAAATCCAGGATGCAGCACATGTAACGCGACGGACAGACTGGACGGCGTTACCTCTCTGGGCAGGTCTCTCAGCCAATCAGGAACGTCTGGCAGTGGGACGGGCGCCGCCGTGCTGCTGGTGCCGACCAGGCGGCGCAGGGAGTGCAGCGGGCCGTGCATCGGACACTCGCCGTTCCTGTTGTCGGCGCACATGTCACAACCTGCAGAGGACACGAGGAGATGGGTCGACAGGTTCTATTCATAGTTAACATGTTGTGAGACCATTCTGTGTGTGTTTGTCTTCTTTATGAAACATTCAAACCACACAACAAGAGGTCAGAGGTCAACTACAAACTAATAAACAGACCCACAACATAAAACACGAGCAGAATCGACCACAGATCTGTCCACGCACACGCCACAGGATTGTTACGCCATTTTGAGGGACCAAAACGAAAGATAAGTACAGCCGGCTCCATAAGGAGAAAAGGCCTGAACAGGGCCGATTCCTCCACAGACAACACCAAGTTTCTACAGATGTTTCTACAGATGTTTCCACAGCCGCTCAGAACCAGCCAGAGGACCTGCAGGTTGTAGACCCAGGTACTGGAGCTGCAGGAGCTCTGGCAGAAAAGCAAAGTGAAACTTGAGGAATTGCACTTTCTGCTAAAATGCAGGTTAAAAGGTCAAAGGGTTCATCACTGAACTTAATGTGAGCTGAGTGTGAACAGCTGACACTCGCTGAAAGCAGGATAATAAAATCAGAGGAGCAGAAATGAGCAGAAAGAGGCTGAAATAAGCAGGGACACATTACACAGCATCTGAAACTAAAAAACATTAAAGTAAAATGAACAGAAAAATGCTAAAAGTATCAGAAAGAGGCTGAAAAGTAAACAACTTGTACAAGTACTGTAGATGCACAAAATGTCAAAATTTGCAATAATAATAATAATAATGGAAAAAAAAGGCAAAAAAAAACTAACTAAAAAGTAGCTGAAAAAGCAGAAAAAATTAGCAGATAGAAGTTGATAAAAGCTGAAGGAAGCTGAAATTAATACAAAGATGCTGAAAAAAAGCTGAAGCAGAAGAAGAGCTGAAAGGAGCAACAAACAGTTGTAAACAGCTGAAGACTTTGAGCTCCATTCATTTTCAATGAGGAAAGACATGGCCAACAAAGCTAAATATTTATACTGTATTTAGCTAAAGTAAAATCTTCACAAAAAGCAGAGCAGGAATGTCCTGAAGGAGCTGAACGTTTTGAGACATGAATTGTTAAAATAGAACAAGAACTGAATGAGTTGCGAACTGAAAAGTGTATAAAAGAAAATGGATCTTAAAAACTTTTTTAAAACCATTCAAACAATGAGTTTCTGTTTCTGGCTTCTCACCATCACAGGGAAATATTTGGTGTGATTTCTTCTGTAAGAAAAATATGGCATCCCATATTCCATGAAGTGATGATATGACGAAAACTGACCCACACTAAGCACAGAAGACACGTGAAGACACATGAAGACACATGAAGACACGTAAAGACACGTAAAGACACATGAAGACACATGAAGACACGTGAAGACACATGAAGACACTTGAAGACACATGAAGACACGTAAAGACACGTAAAGACACATGAAGACACATGAAGACACGTGAAGACACATGAAGACACATGAAGACACATGAAGACACGTAAAGACACGTAAAGACACATGAAGACACGTGAAGACACATGAAGACACATGAAGACACATGAAGACACGTAAAGACACATGAAGACACGTGAAGACACATGAAGACACATGAAGACACATGAAGACACATGAAGACACGTAAAGACACGTAAAGACACATGAAGACACGTGAAGACACATGAAGACACATGAAGACACATGAAGACACATGAAGACACGTGAAGACACATGAAGACACATGAAGACACATGAAGACACATGAAGACACGTAAAGACACATGAAGACACATGAAGACACATGAAGACACATGAAGACACGTGAAGACACATGAAGACACGTAAAGACACGTAAAGACACATGAAGACACATGAAGACACGTGAAGACACATGAAGACACATGAAGACACATGAAGACACGTAAAGACACGTAAAGACACATGAAGACACATGAAGACACGTGAAGACACATGAAGACACATGAAGACACATGAAGACACGTAAAGACACGTGAAGACACATGAAGACACATGAAGACACTTGAAGACACATGAAGACACGTGAAGACACATGAAGACACATGAAGACACATGAAGGCACATGAAGACACGTGAAGACACATGAAGACACACAAAGACACGTGAAGACACTGCTAATATACTCACTCTGAGTATATTAGCATGTGCGTATTATATTGTATAGTGCATAAACTATTAGCATAATTTGTTTTATTAAATGTTTCAGCTGTTCAGTCAAACCTGGATAAATCCTGGCAGGTGTTTAACAGGCAGGTATCGGGCTGTCTTAAAAATATATATTTTTTTAACCTCAGTGACATCTACCTGATAAAATAATAAATAATTAATAACCAAACCTGGGGTAAATCCTTAAATCTGAGCCGTCGGAGGAAACGGTTAGCTTAGACATGCTAACGATAGCTAAACCACTAAATATTTAAAGATTCATTTATTCACTCAGTCTTATAAAAGCCCTGAAATGAAAACTAGAACGTAAATTAACATTACGTATTTAATTTATCACTTACTTTAAGTCTACATGGTTTAAGTCGCTGGTTTTAGTCGAATTTAAATAAAGGTTGGATGAATTAAGGAAGTTTAATTAACATTGAACGCTGTCGTTAGTGGAGGTTTGGACCCAGTGGCGGTTCCTCCTATGAGCGAACTGTGCGGCCGCACAGGGCGGCCTCCAGCAGGGGGCGGCATAACATTGCACAGTTTAGGAAAAAGAGAAAAGAAGAGAGACGCCGCTCCTCATTTTTTAAAATCTTTTTTATCTTTTACAGTTTTTGTTTTTAACAACATAAAACACAGAACACCACTACCGCGCTGCTCCTGGGCCGCCCCGCCCTTCAGAAGCTGCGGGGGCCGCCCCGCCTCCACTTTTAGCTTTGTTTTTGTTACGTGCCCGGAGGTGACACGTAAGTGCGGTCAGTGGAAAGATGGAAGGGAGAAAAAGCAATGGTGGTGCAGAGAAGAGAAGGATTAAAAAGAGAAAGGCTCTGGAAAGAGACGCAGCTAAACGTACAAACATTGACACGTTTCATTCAAACAGCTGCAGTTTGTAAATGAGAGAGATGAAACAGGTGAGACATGATGTTAAACTCTGTCTGCAAAACACTGTTCAAGTTAATTATGAAGTCAATGAATTTTGTGGTGTGTGGCATTGTGACATAACATACTGTTATATCATTTAAATAATATTATATGAGTCTGGTGAAGACCTGCTCTACAGGTAGTCCCCGATTTACGAGCGAGATCCGTTACAACGAGGCGCTCGTAAACCGGAAATCTCGTAATTTGGAACGGCCGCCATTTCTCTCGTAAATCCGGAATTTCGCTCGTAAATTGGAACGGTTTTCGCTAGCGCGACTACAAACACTCTATTTTCATCCAAAAACTGCTTATGAGTGCATAAAAATGATCGGAAACGTGTGTTCATATGCTTATCTAACTAACTGTGGTGAAAAAACACATGAAAACTCAGTATTTTTTTCGTTTTTTCCAAAAATTCGCAGCTCGTAAGTCTGGGACCTCGCAGATCAGAGCGCTCGTAAATCGGGGACTACCTGTATATGAAAAGTGCCCTGAGATGTTAGATGATTCAACCCTTTAATGAAACTGGCCTGAATTGATCATAAGGCTTTGTAAAAAGGGGAGATTTGTGTCGAGTTATGACAATTTTTAAAATGTGATTTAGTGTCAGGAGCCAGGAGTGATGAGGGGATTGTTCCTGTCAGTATGAAGGAACAGGTGAGCTGTTCTAACTGTGTGTGAACAAACATTAGTTCCAATATAAACACTTTCTAAATGACAGTAGTGACTCGTTATATTTTTATCATTCAAAGTAAGATAATAAAAACATAAAGCCCGCAATGAAAGGGAAAATATATTAATTGGTTAAGTCAAAATGTGTTTTCACTGAAAATATTTGATAATGTTCTTATAGAAACAATTCTTGAATAATGTTCATAATGTGTTAATGCTACATGTTTGTCTCAGGCTACTTCTTTTTCTGCCATTAACTCTAAAAATACTTATTGAATAGTTTATATATGTAGGTAAAACTAGATGTTGAACAACCCATTAAAATACACCAGAATGCAGGAAATGGCCTCTATTTTATTCAAAATTTTCTTGCTCGCACAGGGCACCAAATAGGCTAGGACCGCCACTGGTTGGACCATAGGGGGTGGGCGTTAGAATTATTAAACAAATTATATATTTTAATTTAATTTAAAAAATGTAATGTAAGTTAATATCCATATCAATCTTTTCCAACCACCATCCTGTTCAATTGGCCGAATCTGTGGAGTAAAGGCAAAGAGAGAGGAGACAAACACCCCCATCCATTACAGAAATGGTGCATTCCTCACTGCAGCTCCTCAGAGTGAAGAAGTCTTTTGACAAGTGATGAAACGTTTCAACAAAGAAGAATCCGTCCAGAAGACCTGATTTAACCTGGTTAGATTCACCTGGATTATTGAGCATGCATCAGGATACGATCCTCTCTCAAGTTACAGTCATTCATCTTTGTAAAAGGCCTTTAGTTCATCCATCCATTATCTTTACCAGCTTCTCTCCAGGTCACGGGGTCATTGGCGCCCATGTCCAGCAGTCACTGTGTGAGAGGCGGGGGACACCCGGACAGGGCTCCTGTCCATCACAGGGACACATAGAGACAAATGAGACAAACTGCGTGTTGGAGGAAACCGGACTATCTGGAGAAAAGCCAGAAAGAACACGCAAACGCCACCCAGAAAGGCCCTCGGCCGGGATTCAAACAAGCAACCTCGCTGAAGCGCTACCAACTGAGCCACTCAACTGCGTCCATCCTTATATTAATGTTTACTTATATTAAAACATTTCAAGTAATTTGGAGTTGTAATGATAAGTTGTCATGGAAACAAAACATAAATTCTGTAAAAACTAAACTATCAAGGTCTATTGCAGTGTTGTTTAGAGTTAAAGATTTATTAAATGACAAAGCAATGTATTTGCTGTACAATGCAATAATAATCCCGCATTTAATTTATTGCGTTGAGGTTTGGGGTACAGCGTGCAAAACTATAACCAAGCCCATTTTTATTTTACAGAAAAGAGCAATAAGGATCATCACCAGAAAGCATTATTACCATCCATCAAATGTATTGTTTAGCAAATTAAAATTACTGAAATTTTATGATCTGGTTGACTACAATATACTCTTAATATTATACAAGGTGCAAAACTTCACATTACCCTCAAATATCCAAATGTTTTTTGTAAAAAGACAGAGCACTTACAATCTTAAGGGTACAGATATTTTTGTTAAGCCAAAACATAGAACTAGTTTAAAGAGTAGGTCTACTATAATTTATGGAATAGGTCTATGGAATGGTTTAGAAAATGATATGAAAGTTGCAAAAACAATGACTTTGTTTAAAAAAATGAATACATTTAGGTTTTTGGAAAAATATGTATAAATTGATTTGTTTCAAATCTTATGAATGGTAAAATATGATGAGTTATTTACTGTATTGTGTAATTTTTTTGTTTGGATTATTGTTGTTTGAATTGATTGTTTGAATTAATTTTGTTAAAAAAAAGGGGCAGACATAATAAGATTTTATCTTCTTCTGCTTCTTTTCATTTCATGTAATGTTTGAAATTTTATTTACGTGGAATTGTAAATACTGTAGTTTTTTAGTGTTCTTTTAAATTTTAAATTTTAAATGAATAAAGAATCTAAACTTAAAACTTAAACTTGAGTAATTTGACTATTCTTGTGCTTTTATTTTTTGCCATTTATCAAGTACACATTAAAAATTGTTGAAAGTAACTTTGTGTTTTCTGGTTTGTTGATGTTCTCTGTAAATTTAGTCCCTGAAAGTCTTTTCTAATGTTTCAGAAGCAGCTGAAGTTCAGTCCAGTTTGTTTTAAAGAACTTCTACAGGAATGGACCTGTCCTCTGAGTGAAAAACTGCAGCTGAGGGAAAGAAGGGTCCTGTTTCCACGAAAGTCCAAATGAGGGGAAAGTCTCTGCTCCGTGTTTTTTCAGGCTAAATGTGGCGAGCAGCTTATTGTTGGGAAATTAGAGAGCGTCAACATTTACTCAGAGATGCAGGCTGACAGTAATGGATGCTAATTGACTGCAGCAACATAATGAGAGATGATTATCAGGGCAGAAAACTCCCACCGAGGCCGAGGGGAACAGGATGTTAATGTTGTTCTTTTCTGCTTTTCCACAACTTTAATACTTACCTTCTGAAAGACTGGCAGCTGCTTTTACGCTGTGATAGATTGAAGGTAATTAAATCGTATTAAAGTCGTTTATTAGCGTACAAAATGGAGGGCAACTTCACGGCTGAGTCAATGGGAAAAATTCTTAGAGGTTTTTTTTTTTTTTACTTTATTGGAGGTTTCATGCTTCCACCTCTGACTGTGGGAAACACATGAAGTACGAATAAAAACATTGTCAACCAAAAAACATCAACTATTAAAAACACTGAATTCAATAATTAAAAACATTACAAACAAAAAGAAAACAATATAAAATGGTAAATCAATCAAGAAAGTTCATTCTCAATCAATCTAAATCAATCATTTACCAAAAAAGGAATAGGCTGAAGCCAAGGCTTATACTTGCCTACCCTGTTCATAGACTCAGCAGTCTATATAATGACATATATCTACTGTCCACATATATACATAAGTGCACATACAAACATTTACTGTATATTTAAATACGCATGTACACATACTCACATTACATACATACATGGTTACATAATACATATATACATCTACATAACATCTCCATAAGCTTTTATAATTTTACATTTTAACGCTCTTTTGAAGCTCACCAAAAAATCACATAATTTGAGATCATCATTCAGTTCATTCCACAGTTTCACCCCGAAAACTAAAATACATCTAGATTTTACTTTACTGTTCTCGTTAGCTTGTTCAAATATTAACAAACCTCGTAAATTATATTTACTCTCTCTTAACTTAAATAATTTTTGAATTCCAGAGGGAAGACTTTTATTCAGTGCTTTATACATTATTTCCAGTATTTTTCTATAGACAATGTCACAAAATTTTAAAGTATTATTTAGAATAAAAAGTTTATTAGTTGGTTCACAATAGCCCACTTTATTAATAAGCCTAATTGCTTTTTTTGTAACTTTATTAATATGTCAATACAGTAGTAGTTTTATTTGCATTTCCCCATATTTCTGAGCAATATAATAAGTAGGGCATAATCAAGGAAGAGTATATGATATGCCAGCCTTTTGCATTTATTAAATCTTTTATTTTAAACAATATTCCAATAGTTTTTGCAATTTTATTTCTAATATATTCAATATGAGGCTTCCAACTAAGTTTGCTACCCAGAATGATACCTAAAAATTGTCTCATAAACTCTGTCGATTTCAACTCCATTTATATGGAACTTTACATTATTGTAAATCTGATTACCTGAAATCTATAAAAAGCTAAGTCTGGTCCTCTGGACATTAAAAAAACAAAACAAAACGAAGCATCATATTTAATTTTATTTAATTTTATTTTTTTGCTTTGTTTTGTTTTGTTTTTTGAATGTCCAGAGGACCAGACTTAGCTTTTTTAGATTTTTCTACCTGGATTATTGAGCATGCATCAGGGGATTACCTGAAAATACAATAAATTTAGTTTTTTTTTTCTCATTTACAGATAGCTTATTATAATCAAACCACTTTTTTAACTCAGCTAGCTCTTTTTCTACAATTTGTATTAATGGCAGTAATGAATGAATGCATATCACCCGCCGCCTTAAAGTCAGACTTTATGTGAGGAAATGATGGAGCTAGTCCAACTTTACGTCCAAACTCACGACAGCTTGTCATGCTCAGAGTGTGTGTTATGGAGGACTCTCAGCTACTACCACATCAAATTTCTGTCAAAGTCGTCACATTTTGTGTTGGATACGGTTGATGGCGTGGCAGCCATCTTGGATTGACTCCTAAGTTAATGAGTTACATCCATACAGTAATTACTTTCTGAAAGTGTTAATAAAATCTGCCCAGAAGTTCACGCAGTATTTTGCTAACAACCAGTCATAAACACATGTGAGCACACACAGGCAAAAACATTGTTGCCCACGTCTCTGTCTTTCATTAGTTCTGGATTTAAAATGTGAAAACTAAGGTTCTAGTTTTAAACCCAGAAGTCATTTCTCTTTTCCAACAATGACCCACAACATTCAGCAGAACAGGAACCACTCTTTACTTTTTTAACGTCTCTGTTGCTGGTTCAAATCCCAGCCCGGAGGCCTTTCTGGGTGGAGTTTGATGTTCTCTCCGTGCATGCGTGGGTCTTCTCTGGGTACTCCAGCTTCCTCCCACAGACAAAAAAAACATGCACGTTAGACTGATGGTAACTCTAATTGTCCTTAGGTGAGAGAGACAATGATTGTTTGTCTCATTTGTCTCGTTTGTCTCTGTGATGGACTGGAGACCTGTCCAGGTGTCCCTGTGATGGACTGGAGACCTGTCCAGGTGTCCCTGTGATGGACTGGAGACCTGTCCAGGGTGTCCCCCGCCTCTCGCACAGTGACTTCTGGACATGGACACCAGTGACCCCGCGACCCGGACAGGAAGGAGCAGGTAAAGATGGATGTTTGAATTTAGATGTTTATTTTAAAACAGAAGGATGAAACAGTAAAGAGTTTAGTTTCCTGCTAATAACAGCCTTTTAGATCTGAATTTTTTTTTCTTGATAAGTTCAAGTTAAACTCACAATGTTAGCTGGTAAACTGAGTCAGTTTGTGTCCAAATTATGAACAAATATTATAACTATTATTATAACCATAGACTGGACAGACCTTAAGGGACAAGCGCCCCCTGTTGGCTGGCTCCAGTACAAGTTTTAAGCTCCGCCCCTTCACATAAACCAATGGGACATTTTCCTGACAACCAAAAACCACAAACAACACTGGCTTTGATCGATAAAGGACAACTAACCAATTAACCAACTCACTCAATAACTGACTCACTACCCACAACATACTAACTTACTAACTAGCTGCTAATTACCCACCTCCCTAACAAGCTAGCTAGTTAATCAGTTAATTAATTAGGTAGCTAAATAGCTTGTTCTAACTAATTAACTAACTACCCACCACCAACTACTTACCTAACTACCTAGCTATATATGTAGCTAACTAGCTAACTAACTAGCTAACAAGCTAGCTAACTAAAAGTCTAACTAATTAGCTACTACTCACCAACCTAACTATCATATAGCTAGCTAGTTAGGTCATTAGATAAGTGAGTAACTTATTAGTTAACTAACTGCCCATCTAACTATTAACTGGATAGATAGAGATGTTCCTAACTAGCTAACTAAGGCATTAGAACTAACTAGTTACCTATAGCTAACTAACATATCTGGACTCATTTAACATCTTACCTCTTCATCAATCTGGTTTCAGGAAAAAACACAGCACAACAACTGCTTCTCTGAAGGTTCTGAATGATGTTGTTGAAGCATTGGATGCTAAGGACTATTGTGCTGCACTTTTCTTAGACCTGTCTAAAGCTTTTGACACTGTGGATCATAACATCCTGTGTCATAAGCTCTCAGAAATTGGTTTCTCTGATCACACCATCGGTTGGTTTTCTAATTATCTTTCCGATCTGAGGCAATGTGTTCAACATAACGGTACTTCTTCCAGTTATTTAACAGTTAAAAATGGTGTACCACAAGAAAGTTCATTCTCAATAGTCCAGGTATCAAATCCGCTCATTCTCAATCAGTTCATCTGGACAGTTTCTTTTTAGTAGAAACGTTTCACCCTCACTCCAGAGGGCTTCGTCAGTCAGAGCAGTCCAAAGCAAACTGAAGCTACCCCACCAAGTAAACAACTTTGCTTTGGACAGCTCTGACTGACGAAGCCCTCTGGAGTGAGGGTGAAACGTTTCTACTAAAAAGAAACTGTCCAGATGAACTGATTGAGAATGAGCGGTGTACCACAAGGCTCAGTTTTAGGACCAACCCTCTTTACAATCTACATAGCTAATGTAGTATCCCTGATGCATCCTTACATTTCTATGCTGATGACACAGTTGTTTATTGTCGAGTTAAAACAGTTGCTAAGGCTTTCCAGTTTCTGCAATCCACTTTTGACATCATCCAGTCAGATTTGTTCCGTCTCAAACTTGTCCTAAATGCTGATAAAACAAAAGGGATGTTTTTTTCAAATAGGAAGTCGGTCCCAGCAGATCTTCCTCTGATTTTATCCTCAAATGGTGTCCCTATTGAGTTTGTTGATTCCTATAAATATTTGGGTATCCTGGTCGATTCACATCTCTCTTTTAAACTCCACGTGGAAAACCTAGTGAAGAAACTGAAAGTTAAACTGGGTTTCTTTTTCAGAAACAGATCATGTCTAACACTGAATGTTAGGAAACGCCTTGTATCTGTGACTTTCCTTCCCTCCATTGATTACGGTGACATTCTCTACATGAATGCTCCTACAAGCACCCTGCGGATGTTGGATGTTGTCTATCATGGTGCACTAAGATTCATAACTGGTTGTGATTATCGTACCCACCACTGCACCCTGTATTCACTGGTTAACTGGACATCATTAACCTCACGCAGACTCTTCCACTGGTACATTTTCATCTTTAAATCACTTCTTGGTCTGCTGCCCTCATACATCTCCTCCTACATGTCTTTGCGTGAGTGCAGCTACAGCGTGCGCTCTCAGGACATGATTACCTGCAGTGTTCCCTCAGTGAGGACTGAACTTGGAAAAAGGGCCTTCTCCTACTCTGCTCCTGTTTCATGGAATATCTTACAAAAAGATCTGAAGCTCTCGACCCTGACCTCTCTGGATGGTTTTCAGAATCTGTTGGAATCCTGGCAAAAACCAATGCAGACATGTTCCTGTCTTTGATTTTGTACATCTACCTTATAGTGTTTTTGCTACTTTTTCTTTTCTTTTGTTTATTGTTTAATGTATTTGTATCATTACTGTTCATCATTCTTTAGTTTGTAGCAGGTCGCTTTCGTAAATGAGCCCACGAGGCTCAATAAGGTTTACCTGACTAAATAAAGGTTGAATGAATGAACTTGCTAACTGATTAATAACTCTGAGAAGCTGTAAATGTAGTAAATAAGCCAATGCTCTTATAGATTATATTCTTGTATGAATCAGGATTAGTGACGTTCTTTTGTTTCTGAGTCGTTTATTAATCTCAGGGTGAAACGTTTGAACAGATGAAAAATGTCCAAATAATCTCTAATCCAATTAAAGATTTAAACTCTAAAGATTGTTTCTTATTTAAACCTGAACACCTCAAACCGTCCTAAATATAAGAAGATTAAAGAAATGAAGGTAAACTTAAAATTAATTTCATAATCAGAGAAAGTGGAGCAGATTTAAACCTCGTTTCCAACCAGATTAAATCATAATGATATTATTCATAATCCCTCGTTAATCCTTGTTAAAGTCATTCATTCAAACACAAACAGGAAGTTAGTTTCACAGTTTGAGCTGGTCAGAAATCTGCTTCTATCACATTAAAAATTATTTAAATCGAATAAATATTTGTATGAATTTATAAAGAGAATCGATTAATTCACTTTAAATCCTTTCAGTTCAAACGGACGAGTTTTCATCTTTTTCCTTCGTCTTTATTCACATTATTATTGTTTAATGTTTATTAATATTATTGTTTTCTCTCGTTCTGTGAACGATGTAGACGGAAAAAACTTTTAACGTTAAAATTCATTAACGTTGGCTGTTCTCAGGATAATATTATATTTAGATAATAAAGAATTAATGACGTCTGAAAGTTTTTATTTTTTAAAGAATAAAAGAAATTAAAGAAAAAAAATTTGAACTGTTTTTGATGCAAATTTTAAAACATCAACAGCTGTTTGTTAAAAATACCTAATTTAGTTATTATTATTATTAATAATATTATTATTTGTAATTATTATTATTATATCTGAGGTCAGATGACTCTCCCTCCCCCGACACCAGAACTGGACCGTGGTCAGATGATAAATCGTGGGTCGAGATCAACCCCCCAACCGTCTTAT
>JBBPBX010027230.1:0-37443 GCA_038048925.1 Garcialebias charrua | reverse complement strand
AAGTTTGATTTCTTTTTATTTTTTTCCCATGTTTTATTAATAGTTCTAATATATTGCATTTTCCTGGAGTAGACTTCAAACACCATGAAAAGAACTAGAAATAGGTTTTCTGTACAATGTCTAAAACACTGGGGCATTTTGTTTCCCTCAAGTTTCAGCAAACTAATATTTTGCTAACTGCATGAACCACCTCTGCTCTTTGTGTGAAGGCACTTTGACCACAGAGTGTCCCTGTGGGTGTCTCTTTTAGTCTTTCTCAAGGACCAAATGGTCCAGCGCCCACAGCTGTGATATCACTGTAGTATTCCCACTACTCCAAACCAAAGCAGGACACGAGGATTTGACTAAAAGCTCACAAAACATTTTCTGACACATCTACCCGTTGACACAATAGAGGATTTTAAACAACAGGAATAGAAGTGTCATTTATGACTCAGAAAACTGGAAACGTATTTGTGATAAGTACAAGATTTGTGTGTAATTCCATGAGGCTTCCATCATTTCCTGCTTCATCATACACACCAGTCAACATCCTGTGGGGCTAAAGGAGCAGAGGATACGTGAGCCTGCACAGCTTCACTTCTAACTCTGCTCCATTTTTTCCTCAAACTTCCCCTCAAAGTTTTTTTTTTAACGCAGGAAGGGTTTTTCCACCATGTTCTGAATATTTTCTGAGTCTTCATAAAGCTGCTCTGAAGGTTCGTCAGGATTTGTTATTATATGGCTGCAAAGCCGAGTGACCTCAGCCGGTAAAAATCTTTCTGGTTTGGTTCTGGATGTTCCTTTTTGACGCATTTAATTTCAGCTACACCAGCTGAGGCTCAATGAGATGTTTAAGCTGTTTGCTTCAGTATGTGACTGAGTCGACTTTATTGCAATGTTACATGTTTAATCGTCCATTTCTTCTTGTGCAGCTGTGTTTGGGAAACTCCACGGAGTGCCTCCGGGACCAGATGCAGTCCATGATGAGGTCCTTGCAGGACCTGAAGCAGATCAACAGGCCAAGGCCACTGAGTGAGCCCTGCGCCCAGTCTTTCACCGTCACAAGGCGCTGCAAACAGAGGGCGCAGCAGGAGCGGCTCGCCCGCCTCCGGGTTTCTGATGCCAGTGAAGCCAGCGCCTACGACTCTGCCTGCTGTCTGGCCAACCCGCTGGAGCAGGAGGAGGAAGAGCAGCAGGAGCACGAACGGCTGACCGGAGGCTCCCCCAGCAGTGAGAAGAGCGTGGACTTTGACTCTGGCTTCTCTGAGGCTTCCTGGCAGGATGAAGGCGTGGTGCTGAGGAGGACCAGGAATGTGCGAGTCTCCTCCTCGGCTTGCGTCCGCACGCATCGTATCCGACCCAAATCGACCTCCGACGCCTGCCTGGAGCGCTGGACTTCCTTTGAGGCCGGCGATGCGGAGGGCTGGGCAACGTCTCTGCTGAGCCGCAGCAGAAACAGACAACCCCTGGTTCTGGGGGACAACAGTTTTGCGGACCTAATACAGAACTGGATGGACCTGCCGGACTATCCCGAGCCGGCAGAGCTCAAGCCCAGCGGAGGCCGACGTCTCGCGAAGGACATTTTAGGAAACATGAGGCGGAAGCTGGCGGGGATGTCTAAAGGTGTGGAGCTGAGGCCGAGGCCGGCAGACTCCACGAGACCGAGCCGAGCTGCGGACGCCCCCCAGCGGAGGTCGTGTCCAGTGAGACTGGAGGCTCCGACACCTTTCTTCCATCAGTCTCACACAGGGCTGCACGAGCCCCACGCCGACTTCCACAAGTTCACGGCCCTCATGAAGACAGGCAGTCGGCATCCCATCATATGCAACGACATCATCGGATACATTTAAACATGACAACACCAGACTCAGGCCGAGGCCACAAACTTTACCCAGGGTGTTGTACAGGAAGTGGGATTTTTTTTTAAAGAAATAAAAGTTTTTATTTAATAAAAATGTGCTAATGTTATTGAAACATATAAACAGGGGCATGATTTATTGGTCACCTCTGTCTAAGCTAAAAAGCTTAACAGAAAAATGGAATTAGAGGTTTATTTAATCGACTCTGTTCTCATATTTCTAGTATCTTAAAGGTCCACTGACATGATTTTTCTACTATTCATCAAATTGCTCAAAATATATATTTATCATTTAAATGTGTTCGTTTTTGCAAACAAAATGATAAATCACTTTAATTTTGCTTTAAAAGTGATTTTGAACTTCAAGCTGTGTTTAATCATGGGAAATCCGTTTACACCTGAATGCACCATCTGTGACGTAGTGTCCAGAGTGAGAGGCAGAGGGCTGTGGTGTCTTTAATAGCGGACAATTTAAAACCCGACAAATTTATCAATCTATGTGAAGATTTGAGCTATTTGTCTTCATTTTGGGAAGCAGAAAATAGTTTGGGTGATGGAACAAGAAACAACAGGATCTAATTTAGGTCTGATGCTGTATCAGACTTACCTTCATGTGAGCTGCTCACACCCGCGCACTGTGACAAGCCCAGAGCTCTGCCTCTCACTCTGGACACTACGTCACAGATGGTGCGTTCGGGTGTAAACGGATTTCCCATGATTAAACACGGCTTGAATTTCAAAATCACTTAACGCAAAATTAAAGTGATTAATCATTTGTTTGCAAAAACTAACATATTTAAATGATAATATATATTTTGAGCAATTTGAATAGTAGAAAAACCATGTCAGTGGATCTTTAATATCCAGTCGTATGTTTATGAAAGAATTATAATATTGAACAAACCTACAGCTCTGTCAACTGAACAGCACAGTATTTATCCCCATTTAGAAACAACAGGCTGCGTCTCCTATCTGAACATAATTAAGACAAATATTTTAAACTAAAGCCCATTCTTTGAAGAAATGCAAATCACCTACACACTTTCATGCCTGAGTTTAAATCCTCCTGCTGCCCTTGGACCCACGAGGCCTCAGTTCTGACCCAAGCGCAGCAGGAGGGTTAAACTAAAATCATCTTATGATGGAAGATTTTGAAGCTGCGGTTGATTTGGTCAAAACTTGAAAATAACAGTCTGTGCAATTTCATGCAATATTCTGAGTTTCCTCTCTTGAGTATGTGTTGTCAATGACTCTCAGCTACTACCACACCACATTGTAGCTCAGTTAAAACGGAGTTAAAGCCTTTTGTGTGCTGGCTAATTTTAAGTAGCTGCCCATCTTGAATTGGATCGACTCAAAAAGTTAATCAGATGTAAATCTAAACTCAATGCTCAGTCCCTAAATGTTTCAATAAAATCCATCGAGTGTTTGAGAAATATTTTGGTGACGGACAGCAACACAAACACAGACGGGGGTAAAACGTCTTCCACTACAGGTGATAAAAACTGGAAGTAACCAGATAAAACAAACAGCATTGTTTAAACAGTTTAATCACAAAACTTCATTCTTGTTTTACAATCACTATTAAACCCTAAAGATAAGAATTAGATCATCAGCAGAGCATAATTTTAAAGTAGCAGCACAAGGAAAGTCTGTTCAGTGAGTTTAGTTAGGAGTGTGAAGTGGAAGATGGGAAGTTGAATGTGAGTGCAGGTAACAAACCATCTGACAGATGAAGGACTTAAATTATGACAGCTCCCCCCCCTCCTGCACCCCCTCAGTATCAGACTCCTCTAACCTGAATTAGATCGGCTTTGCCACGAAGCATCAGGTCAATTAATGACCTGAAAGCATCTTCACACCTTGAAGACTTCTGCAAATGAACTTCATTTGTAATTCAAAAGCAGCCAACTGGAGTTTGTGCTAAAATTTATGGTAAAATCACTTCAGGAATGACAGTTTTAGAAAATTGCTTCTTAAATCAGAATAACGTGGCAAACGACAGAAGCACAAGTCCCATTGTTTTTGTCAGAATGGTAGAATTTGTGTGACTTGGCTAAGGAGAAATTATTTTTAAGACAGTGTAAGAAGTGCTCAATTCTAAAAAAACGACAAGAAAAGTTACTCTAAGTCAAAGAGAATCATTCACATTTCAAAATCAGTAGCTTTAAAATCAAGACATCTATTTCAAGAGCTCTCAGGAGTGAGGAGTTTGTAGAAACTTTGGGTCGCCTGCATCAATTGAGCCGGTACCTGATGGTTGGTACAGTCTCACAGTCTTCGTCTTCATCAAACGAAGGAATCAACTCCAGGACCTTTTTATGAGAAGGGATCTCTGCCT
Source organism: Garcialebias charrua (assembly GCA_038048925.1). NCBI lineage: Eukaryota > Metazoa > Chordata > Actinopteri > Cyprinodontiformes > Rivulidae > Garcialebias > Garcialebias charrua. Next base: position 33,262 of record JBBPBX010027230.1, on the reverse strand, counting down.
TTGTTACCATTTTCACCACATCAGACACACTGCAAAAAATAAACAATCACTTTATTTTCATCCACAGCAACAAAAGATACAAACATCCTGATGCATGTTCTATAATCCAGGTAGATTAATTTAACAAGGTTGAGTCAGGCCTTCTGGAGGGATTCTTCTTTGTTGAAACATTCCAAAAGACTTCTTCAGTCTGAGGAGCTGCAACAAACTCAGTCTTATAAGCAGAACCTTCTCATAGTGGATCAACTGGGGACAGTCAAAACTAGTTGTTCACATGCAAAAGGAGGACAATCAATCTAACAATTGACAGTTAGTGCCCTGATGGCTGCTTGCCATTTGCAGAGGGCTGAGTGATGTAATGACAGAATTATAAGAGGGGGACAATTGGACATGGAGGCCTCTGTCCGTTTAATGATAGAGGAGTTCTCGTCACAAAGATGGCTTCCTTTACACCACCTTACGCCTTCCTGAAACCAGACGAGGAACCCAAACAATACTCCAGCCAGCCATCAGGTGAAAAGGAGAAACCCAGACCCAGACCAGTGGTCATTCTGTATGTTGCAGGAGTTTCAGAGACATTGAGACGTTTATTTTCTAAACAAAACGTCCCAGTGGCTTTTAAACCCCAAAATACATTACGGCAAAGACTGGTTCATCCCAAAGATCCAGTCCCCCGACACAGAGTAATATTGTGTATGCTGTTCAGTGTCAGGAGGGCTGTGATCAGTCTTATATCGGGGAAACTAAACAGCCACTGGCCAAAAGGATGGCCCAGCACAGAAGATCAACATCATCAGGTCAGGACTCTGTGGTCTACACTCATCTCCAGGTCAGAGGTCACTCTTTCAGGGATGAAGATGTTCACATCCTTGATAGAGAGGAACAATGGTTTGAGAGAGGAGTAAAGGAGGCCATCTTTGTGAAAAGAAACCGTCCATCATTAAAACAGGGGTGGAGGCCTCCGGGTTCAACTGTCTTTCTTGCACGATTCCTTGTGTATATTCTTTTGTACTGAAACTGGCACAACGACTTCCTGCGGGATCAACAAAGTTCTATCTTAACTTATTCAGCTGTCCCCCTCTTACAATGCTGTTAGTGCTAGTATCACTCAAGCCCACCGTATAGCTCTGCGTACGTCCATACACAGAGGTACGCACATACTACGCAGAGGTACAAGCGTATCCCCGCAGGGCATGTACGCGCAAAGCTCAAATTTTACAACCGCGTACGCAAACGCGTTGTCGCACAAAACTGCCCGGCGCCGAACTGTTTTGTATGCGACACCAATGTATAAAATTCCCTCTTCTTCATCCTTGATCTGGCCTTTTCTTTTGTTTTTTTTTGCCAAAAGGCAGTGATCACTTCCTCCTCCGTTGACTCCATGACTGAAATGATGAGAAATGAACAAATTTGTCACGAGCGAATTAAACTCAGGTCCAGCGTGGCTGCGGGAGGTTCTGGAGATTTCCTGGTGTGCTGGTCTGATGTGTGGGCTGCAGGACCAGCGCTCCCTTTTTTTTTTATTTTTTAGAACTTTTTATTAACATATAAACACAGAACACTGCTGCAGCTGCAGCTGCCAGCTCTCGCCTTTTTCCCCCGACCTGTCAATCAATTCAGTAGGCGTGTCAGCAAATGACCAATCAGCGACCTCAATTTGTCCCGTAGGTAAACGCTCTGCGCTGCAGCTGCTCAAATGACGTCAAGAATTTGGTGCGAAAACGCAAGAATGTACGCGAGAACTTAAGCTGGAGTGTGGGGCTGAACTGTCACCGTACAGTACGCGCGTACGGACACGCGTACGGATGTACGCAGAGCTATACTGGAGCCTTCAGTCTGCTGTGAATAGCAAGCGGCCTTTAGGGTACCAACGATCCATCGTTAGGCTGCTGGTCCTCCTTTTTGCATGTGAACAACTAGTTTTGGCTGTCGTCAATAAACTGGTTGATCCACTATGACAAGGTGCTATTTATAAGACTGAGTTTGTTGCACCTCCTCAGACTGAAGAAGTCTTTTGGATAAAAAAATGAAACATTTCAACAAGAAGAATCCATCCAGGGCACCTGACTCAACCTTGTTACAAGATACAAACAATTTTTTATACCGTAAGTTTTGAGCAAGAAAATAGTAACCATTCTGTTATTTTTATTTATTTATTATTTTTACCATAGCTCATTAGGAACTAACAAGTATGTTTTTAATGAGAATATAGAAATCTTTTTACCTTGAAAAGCTAATTTTGCAGCATTGTGTCAAGTTTTGTAGGATTTGCATCTTACAATGTAATAAACCAATAGAGTACAATTGAATTATTCAAACTAATACCAATACTTTTCCTTTTCAAATGGTGTTTTTCCATCAGTTTTTAGTTTTTGTGATTTTATTCCGCGTTCAGCGATTCAACACAGGAAGCCTTGAGCAGGGCGACTGCACAGGAAGTGGAGCATTTATCATGTGGATCCTGCCCCCCGCCCGCCGCTCCCTGCAGCCTAATCTAACCAAAACACCACCTCCCCAGAGAATTGTGTGTCAAAATAATTAACCCAATGCACAGATGGTGTTATATCCAAAGCTTTGAATTTTCCTACCAATGAAGTATTGCATGCAAATGCACAGGTTGCATACACATTTATCTTATTGGGAAAGAATTTTAACATTTCCTGCAGGGCCAAAATTCTGTTGTGATTAACTTCTTTAAGTGAGACTTCTCACCACGAGGCAGCTGATTCATTTGCCCCGAGGCATCATCAAACGTGTGCAGCAGAACTGAGCAGGAGTGCAGCTTCTGGGATGTTGTCCCAGTTTAACTCCTGAACGCTCGGCCGCGACAAATAGAAACAGAGGAGGTGACTCGATCATCTGTGTTCAGTGATGCATGAGTGTGTGTCAACAGGCCCGGAGGAAACACCTCATCCTGCCATTAGTCTCTAAACAAACAAAGGAGCGCTGCTTTCTGTGATTTGGTTTGTGTCTGTGTGAGGCAAGCCATGTGCATCATGTTAGAGGGTCATACCTCATCTTCAGCCTGTCTTCGTGTCTATTGTAGAGAATAGCAGGTCCGTAGAATAGACTGCAGACATTCAAGCCATACGTTTCCTACAAAAAATATAAACAATCAAACATGCTGCACAGTTATGGAGGACAGAATGTGACAAAATGAAATAAATACATAACACATACAGGTAGTCCTCGACTTACGGCGATTCAATGTTACGTCACGCATCTCATTAATAAATAAAAAAAATACTGTACAATTTTAAAAAAATAAAATAAAAATTAGAAAAATCTTATTTAATTGTTTAAATGTTCTTGATTTTATGTGTACAGCACTTTGTTGCAGCTGTGGTTGTTTTAAATGGCTTTATAAATAAAGTATTATTATTATTATTATTATCATTATTATTGAGAAGCCGATTTACGCAGTTTCCGGCAGTGTCCGGTTAGCTTCGGTTAGCTTCGGTTAGCGCCAGCCTCTACAGCCGGCTTTGGACGGACCGTGTGTCCGATCAGAGGTTGCCTCGCTCGGATAAATGAGCTGGAAACGCTCAGTGAACTCTGTGGACGTTTCAGGCCCGGAGCAGCAGCTGCCGATCGCTCCGCCGCATCACACCACGCCGGCCGACACCACCAGCTCATCGCGGGATCCGGTGACCACCCACCATGCTAACGCGGAGAAACGGCTGCGCGGCCTCGGATGCTGCTGTGACACCGAGCTAACATGCTAACAGGCGGAGAAACGTATTCGAGGCCTCTGATGCGTCCGGGACACGGAGCTAACATGCTAACACGCGGATAAACTGCTTCACCAGCTCCCAGTAAGTTATTAACTCTTTTTCCCTTCATTATCGGTCTTTTGCACGTGACGTCACGGCTCTTGTCTTTTTGCACTTCCGGTCGTCATGTTGGGTGGATACCGGTTCATTTAAACAGAGGAAGTCCATGTTAAACACAGTGCGATACAGAACAATAACATCAGCAAAATGCAAACTAAATATAAAAATGAGCAGAAGCCTTATAGAGAGAAACTCAACCTTGAAGCCAGAGAACGTTACATGGTGAAGTTAGCTTCAATTAACAACATTGATCCTTACGAGGTAGCAGCTGGACTTCCTCGGTTTAAATGAACCGGTCTCCACCCAATATGGCGACCGGGAGTGCAAAATGTCACGTGTCTGCAAAAGACCGATTGCTCCAAATGTATGGAGCTAACATGCTAACACGCGGATAAACTGCTTCACCAGCTCCCAGTAAGTTATTAACTCTTTTTCCCTTCATTATTGCTCCAAATGTATGGAGCTAACATGCTTTACTGTAAACAGTTTGGACCGCGTGAAGCAGCAGGAAGCTGCAGAGCTCGGACGTGTAACGAGCTAACATGCTAACAGACGGAGACAGGCTTCAGCAGCTCACAGTAAGAAATTAACTTTGTTTTCCCTTCATTATGGCTCCAAATGTACTGTATGTGTTTTCATTGAGGGGCCGAGATGGTGTAGAGGTAGGGCAGCTGGCTCAGACCAGAAGGTCTCGGGTTCGATCCCCGGTCACGGCATACCTCGTTGTGTCCCTGGGCAAGACACTTAACCCCGAGTTGCTCCCGGTAGGACTGGATGGCGCCTTGCATGGCAGTCTACCGCTACCGGTGTATGAATGTGTGTATGAATGGGTGGATGGTTGGTACTGTGAAGCGCTTTGGGGCCCCTCAAAGGGGGCTGGAAAGCGCTATTTAAGTAAGTATATTAGTAAGCTCCATTTACCATTTACCATTTTGATAATTATGTAGGGTACTATGTTAGGATAGGCAAAGTGCTTGGTAACTGTACAGTACCGAACATGTACGTGCGTAAGTGGCGGCTAGTGCGTACTTCCGACTTACGGCGATTTTCGACATACGAACGGGCGTAGGAACAGAACTCGTTCGTAACTTGAGGACTACCTGTACATATGTATAACAATTAAATATATCATTTAATTGTTAAATACATAATTAAATCATTGAGTATACAATAAAATTATCATATACACCATTAAATAATGAAATGTATCTTTTAAATTATTTGTCATGATTTATTTATTTATTTCATTTTGTCACCTTCAGCTCTGCCCTCCAGTGTCACCATAAAATTAACTGTCACCCTCACTCGTCATAACTCAGTGGGCGGGACTAACCCTAACCGTGACGCCCGATTGGCTGCTCTTCACAGCAAGAGACAACAAATCAACCACTTATTCATTTATTCACCCTTATTCATTTCATTACTCTTAGGAAATGTTAACAGTGTGGAGAGATACATTCCTGCTGCTACATTTGACTTTTATTGTTTAAACATGAATAAATATGTAAAAATAAATTAAACCGGAACCGTCATCGTTTCTTAATTTCATCTTGATGTCATTTAACTGTTTTTGTCTCTGAGCTGGAAACGTCCCCAGATTTGACTTCAGAAATCTGGTCACCTTGGCATGGTGACCTTCTTCTTCTTCCGGCTCTTGGCAAAGCAGGTCGCTTCTCTTCTCTGCTCCTCTCCTGCCCTAAGTTTTCCTCCTCCCTGCTTTTGCATTTTCGTCTCGTCTGCAACTCTTGTGCTCACTCGAAGCAATTTGGAAAATGGATTTAATTGCGTGGGCTGTCTCCTCTATCGATAAAATTTTTTCCACGAAGCGCTCCGGACCAGGAGAACCGGCGTGCCCCCTCGACACGCATGCGGTTGGTTACATTATGGACTCGTGGGGCGAGTGGAAGATGATGTGTCTGACCGTTCTTTCAGTCGAGGACGTGGAAGATCTGTGGATAATTGGATTTATGGTAGCAGGTGCGCTGCTTTTTGGCTTAGGCGGAGGATTCTGCTACTGGAAACTGAGGAAGACTTCCGCGGCGATCAACGCGCTGGCGAAACTTCCTGCTCAGAACGATTCTTTGATCCGAGCTGTGACCTCAATGAACCAGCTGTTGTTCGAGCTGAATCGCACGAGGGGAACAGTGGTTGACGACTGCAGACCTACGGTGCGTTTTGGGACTCGTTTACAGCCGAGCGGGCTTCATCAGGCGGGAGACGGGGACCTGTAGCTCGGATTGAATGAAAGCTCACATAATTCGGACGATTTGGACCCAGACGGCACCTGGACTCAAGGCTACAGTCAGAGTACACTGTAGCCTGCCCTGAAAATAAATAAAGCAACTAATCTAATCGGGACACAAACAACCTTGAAAAAAGGCTGACTGCAAACCTCTCCTAGAGTCTGAAGCTGTTGGAATAACTGTCCCCCCCCAGAGGTCTCTGTGAGCCCATCTGCAGACTGTGCTTATCTGAACGATTGCTCACAGACTTATCTCCCTGCACCGCCACCAAAATGCAACATGTCTTTTGTCTTATCTGTGCTGAGCTGGTTGAGTTTTTTTGACTTTATCATAGAATGTCCTAAGACAAAATGTGATGTATATTCTTTTTTGAATACCAATGATTATCCCACTGTAACGTTCCTTTTTTTTCCATATCTGATTGTCTGGCGGCGGATTAATTTCTGCTGCGGCTTTCCGTGCGTACGTCCCTCTTAAGGATGGTGCGCACGCCAATCGCAATGTTTTGTACCCCGGTACAAATATGCCAATAAAGATATATTCTATTCTATTCTATGTTTGAACTGCCATCAGACCAAAGCAATAGATTTCACATGCTCAGCGTTAGTCCCGTCCACTGAGTTTGATGCGTGAGACTGACAGTTAACATAATTTCATGGTGACACACGAGGTTGAAATGTGACTTAATTAAACAATTGAATAAATCATGAAATTATTTATTATGTCATGAAATAAATAATTTTATTGTGTATTTAATGATTTAATGACGTTTTTAATAATTAAATGATACACTTCATTATTGTGTATTTATTTATTTCATTTTGTCACATTCTGTCCTCCATTTACAGTAACTGCCTCATAGATTAACATATTTATTAGCCTGTAAATGACTAGAATAGAGCGTGCAAATAGCCACTCAGATGTTTCCCAAAGAAGAACACAAAGAGAAAAGTTTGTCACAATCCCCAATGGGGTTATGTGGAGGAAACCAAACAATGAGCATCATCATCATCATCAGTATTATTCCATGTTGGTAGCAGCACCGTTGACATTACTGTATAGTGTTTTTCTGTGACAAGTCCTGTGAGACCAGGTGGGACATGACACTGAGAGGTTGGGTTAATGTGTTGCATTTTAGCACAACAGTNTAAAAATCTCAAAGTGCTACAACAATAAAACAAGTGATAAAATCTAATAAAATCAATAATGATATCAACTAAGATTAAAGACAGAATAATGTGGAGGCAGAATAGGCCTGCTTAAAAAATAAATAAATAAATAAAACAAGTGATAAAATCAAGTAAAATCAATAATACTATCAGCCAAGATCAAAGATAAAATCATGCGGAGGCAGAATAGGCTTGCTTAAAAAGAAAAGTCTTTAAACCGCTTTTAAAGTCAACCAGTGACTGTGGAGCTCTCAGGTAGTCAGGGAGGGAGTTCCATAGGCGGGGGGCAGCCACACAGAATGCCCTGTCTCCCATGGTCCTTAATTTGGTTCGTGGAATGTGAAGTAGATTACTGTTCTGTGATCGTAGAGACCGGGTGGATGAATATGGTGCAAGAATGTCCTTTAGATAGTCAGGTGAAGTTCCGTGTAAGCATTGATGTGTAATGAGAGCAGTTTTGTACTGAATTCTGTAGGTGACAGGAAGCCAATGGAGGTTATGGAGAATGGGTGTAATATGTTCAAATTTACGAGCTCTCAATAAAATCCTTGCTGCACTGTTTTGAATATATTGAAGCTTCTGAAGGTATTTACCAGGGATTCCAATAAACAGGGAGTTGCAGTAGTCGAGCCTGGAGGAGACAAAGGCATGGACGAGTTTCTCAGCATCGGAAAAAGTCAGAGATGGGCGAAGTCTGGAGATGTTTCGAAGATGGAAGAAGCAGGTTTTAAACAGATGCTTAATGTGATTTTCAAATGTAAGATGAGAGTCCATTTTTATTCCAAGATTTGTAACAGAGGTGGAGAGGGGGATGTCTTGACCAGAGAAGGAGATTGTTGTTAAAGTTGATGTTTGTATCTGGTGAGGGGTGCCAATCAATATGGCCTCAGTCTTCGAGCAGTTTAATTGGAGAAAGTTCTTGCCTCTAGGTGGAGATAACATCCACAAAAATGTCTTCCTGGAAAAACAGAAAGAGCTTGGCTGCATATCTCTAGACCAGGACTATTGAAATCACGGCTCTGGGGCCAAATCAGGCCCGCCAATGGGATCATTTTGAAATAAAACTATATTTTAAAGCCTAAAACAGACTTATTTATTGACAATAACTGCTGGATATCTGGCCCCTGAGTCTTCGCTTTCAGTAACTGTGCCCCCCAAGCAATTTAGCTGCATAGTCCTGCCCTATACCTCTGACCAGAACCAGGCCATTGAAGCTATAATAAGACCTGTTGACTGGGTCTAGAACAAGTTTTTAAATCCTGCTCCTCTAACCTAAACAAGTGGGATATAGCCCTTGTAAAATAAAGAAGACACAAGATATTCTTTTGAAAGTGTTGACTGTTGTTGATTTATGTTTTTGACCTTTCTGCTGTAAAGTCAAATACAAACGTCTCTAATGACAAAGTGACCAGCGAGCCACCGCCTGCAGCTCACAGAACTGTATTTGAGACATTGCACAACATTTTCTTGCTCACATTAGCCTACATCATAAACCCCACCCCTTGTCAGCCACCCCTTAATCTACTGGAGTACACTGTTGAAATGAAGACCGGCAGATTCAAGCCAGCCTTTCAACAAATTATTTATCATCAATTGTTTTTAGACGTGGACATGTTTCCTGTGAAAGCTCTCATGCAGGCATCAAAATGCAGATCAAGTCTCCCGAGATGAGTTGGAGACACCCATGGTAATCATAAGAAGGATTCAAAATGTCTGCGACAACTCTGACTAGAGAAAATGCAATGTACAAAACTTCAAATATTCAAAATTCAAAGCGAAAAAGCTGGGAGCTTTTGGAAATTAATATTAAAAAAACCTGCAAACGTTTTGAGACATTTTGAAGACTGCCATTCGTCAACTAGCAGTCACAGCCCGGTGAGTTCCTGGCTAAAGCTTGAAGAACAGACTTGTGGGTAGAAATTTACTTCAAACTTCCTTCAAGCAAATTAAACAAAACCTCAGCACCGGTTGACATATTCATCAAACCTGAAATGTTAAAAGAGGAAACATTTACGTAACTCCAGTCCACATCTGCATCATCTTCCTTCTGCTGAGCTGTTCTTCTTGAGTAATTTGTACATTTGTAAATTACTCAAGGGAACTACTGAAGAAACTTAATGTCGCTTCTGCTATTTTAATGCAGTTTTTAATGATTTACTTCTCTAAATGGTTTGAAGAATCTGTTGGGATCCTGGCAAAAACCAATGCAGACATGTTCCTGTTTTTATTTTCTACATCTACCTTATAATCTGTCTGTTTTGCTACTTTGACATCTTTTGTTTTAACTTGTAAAAAAAATAAAAAATAAAATAATAATCTGTATGCCTCTCTTATGTTAGTCTATTGTTGATTGTCCAAGGAAAATCTACTGTTGCTGTTGTCATCATTCTTTGTTTGTAGCCAGGTCTCTCTTGTAAATGAGTCCTCGAGGCTCAATTGGATTAACCTGCCTAAATAAAGGTTGAATGAATACTCTAAGTTCAACATTTTGAAATTGGTTTGAGACGCCCGTTAAATTGTAATTTAACCTACAATACTTAGCAATAACAATTAAACACTCCAAACATTGGGGAAGTTTTTGTTCTTAAATCTCGTGTGGATTGGAAACAGAGGTTTATGAAGGAGGCGATACACAACCAGTCATGAAATCGTTTTGTTTTTCTGAAAAGGTGAACACTTTCCAACAGATGAGGGATCAATTTCAGTCCATGAACAACCATAAAGTCTGCTCCTGATTTGTTCATTGACTGGGTTAATTACAGGGCTGCGATGTTCTGGTGACCCAGTGGGTGAAGATCCAGATCATGTAATTACCATGTCACCAGAGCTTTGGTGTGAATATACACAGAACTCAGAGGGTTCACCTAAAGGCAGACTTGGGAAACAAGAAGATTGTTTTGCTCATTTATTGCAAAATTAAGGCAAAGCAAGCTAAGTCTGTTATTAGTTCATGATTTCAGGGCTAACGACTGACCTGTATGGAGGACAGAATGTGACAAAATGAAATAAATAAATACACAATAATGAAATGTATCATTTAATCATTAAAAACATCATTAAATCATTAAATTAACAATTAATTATTAAATACACAAATTATTTATTTCATGATTTATTCAATTATTTAATTTAGTCACATTCCACTTTCGTGTGACACCATGAAATTATGTTAACTGTCAGTCTCACTCATCAGACTCAGTGGGCGGGACTAACGCTGAGCATGTGAACTCCATTGCTTTGGTCTGATGTCAGTTCAAACAAGGCATCTCCCTCCATGCTAAGGTGACCAGATTTCTGAAGTTAAATCTGAGGACAGTTCCAGCTTGGAGACTAAATAAATAAAGTAATAATAATAATAATAATAATAATAATAATAATAATAATAATAATAATAATAATAATAATAATAATAATAATAATAAATAAAATAAAATAAAATTTTATTATTATTTAAATAAATAAAAATACATATTAAAAATTAAGAAATGGGGGCAGTTCCTGTTTCATTTATTTTTTACATATTTATTCATGTTTAAACAATAAAAATCAAATGTAGCAGCAGGAATGTATCTCACCACACTGTTAACATTTCCTAAGAGTAATAAAATGAATAAGTGAATAAGTGATTGATTTGGGTTCACGTGTTGTGAGGAGCAGCCAGTCAGGTGTCAGGGTTAGGGTTAAGTCCCGCCCACTGAGTTTGACGAGTGAGACTGATGGGATGAAGGTGACCAAATGAAATAAATAAATCATGAAATAATTTAAATGGTACATTTCATTATTTAATGGAGTATATAATGATTTTATTGTATGTTTAATGATTTATTGATGTATTTAATAATTAAATTATACATTTAATTAAGTATGTATTATGTATTTATTTATTTATTTTTGTCACATGCCGTCTTCCATTGACATGGACCAGGTTGGTACTTCTGAGAACAAAGCAAGCTGTAGCAGGCTCATGGACCTGTAAGTCTATGGGGTCTGCAAACTTTGCAATAAAAAGAGTCATTTTTGCCACTTTGCTTATAGTTACGATGTCCGGAGCCGTAAAACCTGTTACAGCTGTGTACTATTAACTGGTGGCCCATGGACCACTACAAGTTTGTTGGAGATGGCTTTTCTGTCCAATGGGGGTGATATTATGAAATGAAAATTGTCTACAGTATTATTAACATATGTTGATAGTTTTACATTTTATTACAAACAAAAAGACCAGATTCGTGTAAAGAAAGAAAAAACTTAATTTCTAATAATTTGATAAAAAATAAAATATGAACTCAGCAGGCCGATGTGAGTTCTCTTAATTGTTGAAGAATTAAGTATCCTACGTAAAGCATAAAGTTAAAGACAGTGTACAATTAGGCCAGTTTGTTGGATATCCAATTACATTTTTAAAGAAAAAACAACTTTTGTTTACTTTGACTTTGTTTTTTTGCGTGTTTTATTCTTAGTGTTATCAAAGGTACTCACCTTAATCCTTCTCAGCAGCTTGTCTTGAAGATATTTCAAAACATTTCAATGGTTTGGAGAAAAAGATCACGCTGAGAGACTGGAAGTCAACTTTTAAAGTGGCTAACAAACTGCTAGCATGATGTAGTCCACATGTTTTATGCCTTGTATTTGTACTATTCTTCACATGTTTGAAAAATTGTGCTAAAACAAGCCATTTTCATCGTTGGTAATAATTTAAATAAAATTCAGTTTTATGTTAGTTTTGGTCAAAGCCGCTGCAGAGGTACCAAAGAGCCACATGTGGCCCCAGACTCGTAAGTTGCAGATCCCTGCTCTAGGTGCAAAAGAGGCAAGGTAAAAAAAAAAAAAAGGCAGCACAATTCTAAACTTAAATATATAAAGTAGATGTGGCAACAAGTGGATGTATAGAAGCAGATATTTGTGAAGGAGGTGGGTGATGAACTGCAGCTGTGTTCTGATCTCTCTCAGCAGGAGCTGCTTCAGTAATCAAGAATAAAGAAGAGCATGGAGGAGACAAGCTGTGATCGTGACAGGTATTTTTTTTTTTTTGCCTCTACTTGACTCAGAAAGAGAATCAAACCTTTGGACACACAAGCCAGTTCCTATCAGTGATGCCTTGATTCCAACTGGCCATTGTTTTTCTTTATTAGGGTTATTGGGGGCTCTCGCTCGGGTGGCTCTGTGCTGGGGTGTGGGCCTGTTAGGTATGCGCCCTCCCTTAAGGCCCCAATATACCTGTTTCTTTTGCCTCACGCCGCTGGACTGGCGTGTGCAGCGCGCAGGCAGTTCATATATAGTTCTGTGCAAGCGCAGCTCTCTGAGTGCAGGCTCCAGCAGCTGCAGCCGGGCGGAGCAGGACAAATTGAGGTCGCTGATTGGTCATTTGCTGACACGCGAGGCAGTTTATCAACGCGCGCGCGTAGGCGTAGTAAAATTTGACCTTGGCGCGTTCACGCCCGTGATCAAAGGCTTTTGCCGCGGCGCTCCCGGCGCTCCCACGGCGCCGAGCGGCGTGAGGCAAAAGAAACAGGTATATTGGGGCCTTTAGGGTACTGTCATTGTGGGTGTTACTGTGGGTGGATTGGTCGGTTCCTTTGTGGGGGTGGGGATGCGCTCTCGGTCGCTGTGGTGCACTATCTGTGGCTGTTCGGGCACTAAATAGCAAATAGGAAGTCGGTCCCAGCAGTTCTTCCTCTGATTTTATCCTCAAATGGTGTCCCTATTGAGTTTGTTGATTCCTATAAATATTTGGGTATCCTGGTTAATTCACATCTCTCTTTTAAACTCCACGTGGAAAACCTAGTAAAGAAACTGAAAGTTAAACTGGGTTTCTTTTTCAGAAATAGATCATGTCTAACACTGAATGCTAGGAAACGCCTTGTATCTGTGACTTTCCTTCCCTCCATTGATTACGGTGACATTCTCTACATGAATGCTCCTACAAGCACCCTGCGGATGTTGGATGTTGTCTATCATGGTGCACTAAGATTCATAACTGGCTGTGATTATCGTACCCACCACTGCACCCTGTATTCACTGGTTAACTGGACATCATTAACCTCACGCAGACTCTTCCACTGGTACATTTTCATCTTTAAATCACTTCTTGGTCTGCTGCCTTCATACATCTCCTCCTACATGTCTTTGCGTGAGTGCAGCTACAGTGTGCGCTCTCAGGACATGATTACCTGCAGTGTTCCGTCAGTGAGGACTGAACTTGGCAAAAGGGCCTTCTCCTACTCCGCTCCTGCTTCTTGGAATATCTTACAAAAAGACTTAAAGCTCTCGGCCTTGCCCTCTCTAAATGGTTTTAAGGATCTGTTGGAATCCTGGCAAAAACCAATGCAGACATATTCCTGTTTCGGATTTTCTACATCTACCTTATAATGTTTTGATACTTTGATTTTTGTTTTAATTTGTTAATAAAAAATAATAAAAAAAATAAAAAAAATCTGTATTTCTCTCTTATGTTGTCTATTGTTGATTGTTTAAGGAAATTTCTACTGTTGTTGTTGTCATCATTGTTTAGTTTGTAGCCAGGTCTCTCTTGTAAATGAGTCCTCGAGGCTCAATGAGACTAACCTGCCTAAATAAAGGTTGAATGAATTGTCGTCGTTGGAATTTGGTGACTTCTTTGGTTGGGGGTCTGGACAGTTTCGGGGAGGGTTGGGTCGCTGGCCCCGGTTCTGGTCGGTCCTCGGAGCTATGTGCCAGTCCGTGGCCTTGGTCCCTGGTGGTGCGGCTGCCACCTGCTCCTAGGTGGATGTATTGGAGCCTCCCTCCCCTGGTAGATTCTGGAGAATGGGGGGTGCCTATTGGGGTCAGTGGGGGAGCTGGCCCCCTGGGAGAGCATTGCCACCTCAGTTCTTCCTCCCTATCCCGACAAGACGGTGTAGTGGCAGGGCTTTTGACTTGGGACCCGAAGGACGCGGGTTCGCGCCCCGGCCCCGGCTACTACACACCTTGGGGTGTCTATGAGTGCACATCTAATTCTCCAGCTCCCCGAGCGCGACTACGCTGCTCGCTGCACCACCTGGTGGTGGTTGGGTTAAAGGCAGAAGACCAATTTCGTCTGTCAAGTATGGGAAACATACACAGATGACAAATGTGACAAATTATTATTATTATTATTATATTCCCCACTCCATCACACCACCACTCAGACAGGGCCTATGGGCCTGTGAAACTGCTGGATCAACCAAACTAACAAACACATTGAGTAGTTGTAATCCAAATCATAACAAAGATCCTTTCTGCTCATTTACACATACGTGAAAGTTAATTCCACCTCCTCCACTGTCTTTGGATCATTCTGCCCATTATCTAGAAATATAACAAGCAGCATCTTTCATGTGCTGACATGACACGAGTCCCCGGGGGATGGACTTTGTTCTGTTTGAACACAAGCTTCCTCCTACAGAAGAAAAGGAAATGAAAGCGGGTGAATCATTGCAAAACAGAGAGGGGAGTCAGAGGTAAAACTGAGAAAACGTCTGAGTGGAGAGGTTGGAAACGGGAAAGAGGGCAAGACGATAGGCAGGTGAAGATGAAAACTTTTATTCAGGAAACAAAAAGTGAGCATGGGGCAAAATAAAACGGGCACTGCAGGCGGTGTAATTAAGAAACCAGCGTCTTGTGTGAGAGCAGAACTAACAGACGGAAGAAATAAAACAGCAAAAGGCAGAAAACGAGAACAATACAACCAGGAAAAGATACTGATCCAGAAAATCCTGAAAGGAAGATGACAATAAACGGAAAACACTCAAATCCATAACATGAAAAAACAAATTATATCTTTAAATTAAAATTTTCTCTATGAAAAGGGCGGCGATGCAGCAATAATTTTATATTAATAAAACAAGAGGAAGGCTGAAAAAAAAAACAATCAATGGAAACGGAGTATCAACAACAGGGTTTTCTAGAGAAACTATAATTGTTTTCAAACATCAACAAATTTACGATTACGACGTTTGAATAGTTTCTCTGTTTGCTTTTACTTTTGAACAAAAACTTCAGAAACACACAAATGATAAAAGCATGTATTTTTCACTGGATACGTTGCAGTTTTTTTTTGCATAAATTGGCACGTTCTGCAACTTATACAGCAAAGCAACATATTTATGTTCCCCCCCATATTTATAACCCAATTTTTGGCTGAGATCTGACGATTTCAATCATTCTATGGAAAATATTGAACACTATCATTTTCAGCCACTACACCAGGGGTCACCAACCTTTTTGAAACTGAGAGCTACTTCGTGGGTACGGAGTCATACAAAGGGCACCAGTTTGATAAACTCTTCGGAAATAACAAAGCGTGAATTGAAAAAAAAAAATGTATAATAAACATATTTTTAAGAACATATTTTTAAGATGGACATTTTAAAATATATATAAATACAAAAAAAGAATAACAACTGAATATAATGAAATTTTAAATGCAGCTTAGTAGTGAGTTGTGCTATTTTCAGAACAGGTCCAGGGGCACCTCAAATGGTCCTTGGGGGCACCCGGGTGCCCGCCGGCACCACGTTGGTGACCCCTGCACTAGAGGGTGGTCGACTAATATGGCAAGCCAAGTGTTTCAGTAATAAAATAAAAGTGGCTACAAGCCACCTTCGTCTTGCTCCAGAACTCCTGGAGCAAACGTCAAATCAGCTGCATTTTGCTGCGCTGCCCAGGCGAAATGCAGCTGATTTGAACAGTAAAGTGCATTTTTTAAGGAAAAGTTCAACTGAGACACACTTTTACTATAATGTCAAGCAAACAAATCATTGTTTTTAAGTGTTAATCTTGTTAAATTCTTTTTAAAGTCCTCTTCTGCACGCTCCTGCATCCGCCATTTGGCAGCCAATTCATTTTTGGTACAACACCGGCCCACATTTCTGGGTTGTCAGCGGTGACGCATAACAAACGCGACGCGTCAGCCGTGATGCATAATAGATGTGACTTATACAGAGAAGTGATGTATTTATGTTTTTCCCCACTTTATTAGACATATTTGGACTGATGTGACTGAAGCGACTTGTACGACGTGTATGGCAGCAAGACAAGTACAGGGTACAGTACTCTCTTCATTAGATTCCTCATTTAATCCCTGCCCAAATATGTTTATTTTGACATTTCTTCACTTCACATTTCTCTGTAATAATAAATGAAAACATTTAAGTCTTTAACAGATACATTAGCATCTGGTTTTCACTGCTTGTGTTGCTCATGCTGCTCACCACCTTTTGACAAGCGGACAGTCAAATGAGCTTGAAGCCTCACACGTTAATGGATCCTCTTGAGATCTTTTCTCACACCTCCGTTGCAAACAAAACCCTCTCCATGAATGTTTGACTCATCTTCAACTCCCTGAGCCATCGTTTGGATCCAACCAGAGCTCCAACAGCCTAACGCCTTCATTTTACCTGATTTTTACTGCTTTTTGTTTCTGCTTCTGCTCACCAGTGTGATTATTTGTCAGATTCTTATTTGAGCATGATGCCCTGTTTAAAATGGAGATTAGGAAGGTGGACCGCAAATAAAAAATCACAGTGAGCTTTTAGGACAGCTTTACCAGAATTGCTCATGAAGATGTTTGAGAATAACTTTTATATTTTAAGGATAATCTTGGCCTGTTTTTGTTCTGTCGCATGATTTTTCCAATCAACATATCAACAGGAAGTCCTCTGATTGGACAACAGATTAAACACTGATTTACTGAAACTTTATTATTTAAAAAAAGCAAACTATATTTAGATGTTTATTTTTTAAATTTGCCTTCAGTGCCTTGGAGATTCAGGTCATTGCTTTTATTCATATCTTCATTATTCTTGACATAGCCTATGTCTGTGTTTCTTTGAAAGGTGTGTAACATTTCTTTCTGCGTCGTTGCACTCTTTAAATTTGAACTTTTACAACATTTGTTTTAAGAAACTTCTATTTGCTTTCCTTATTTTTATTTGATTGGGTATCAAATTTCCAGTTGTCATGAGTTGTTATAAACAACAACAAGGAACAGAGATTTTTGTGAAACCAAGATATAGAACGAGTTTAAGGGGTCGGTCAACCTCAATCAAAGGAATTGATCTTTGGAATACTTTGGAAACTGGTATTAAAAATGCAAAATCAAAGACCATTTTTAAAAATATGATCAAAACAAATTTTTTGAAAAAATATAATTGCTAAAAATATTGTGTAATAGTTTTCTTCTTCGAAACTCTCTTTCTTGGGACTACAGTATATGAGTTGTTTTCTTTTTTCACTAGGACACCTCTTAGATCGTTTTTCTTTTTTTCTTTTTGTTTGTTTGTTTGTGTTGTTTGAACTACTGTATTTTGGAAATAGGGGGCAGAAAAAATAAGATTTTTTCTTCTATCTGCATCCCTTCATTTTACTTTTATTCTGTACGGTCTCAAATGTGAGATTGTTATTGTGTTGTATTTAAAATGAATTAATTTAAAAAAAAATTTAATTAAAAAAATTAATGCAAGCGCTAAAACCTCTGTCAGTTAAAATGTGATGTTTTAAGTTTTGTGAGGAACTGAAAATCATGGTATTTATAGATTTATTCAATCCTGAACCTTTCAAAAGGCTGACTTATAAAGTTTTTTTTTTTATCTGCATTTCAATCTGCATTGGTTCAAATAAATAAATAAGTAAAGAAAGTTGTTGTGGGTGGATGATGCTCACAAACACAAAACATATATAATAATAATAATAAACTTTATTTGTATAGCACCTTCCTACAATGCCTTGCATTGACCAAGGTGCTTAACAGGACAAAAAACATCCTCACGTTGAACTGATAAATAAATGATGGAAACTAATGAATTAAACTGTTGGAAAAACAACTGCCCCACTTTATTAAAGTGATCATTTTGATTTTTTTAAATGGGGTTCTGTGGGACAGTTGTGGAAAGAAAACGTCTCACCTGTTGCAGATATTCCTTTGAAATTTCTCTGTTTTGATTCTTCCTTGGAGAAGTTTTTCTTGTACTGATGCGAGTTCAAGCAAAGTTGATTGCTGTCGTAATATTGTTTTTAAAGGTTCAGAGTAATTTGTGATATTTTGTGATAAACTTATATTTTCAGAATCTGTATCTTTGTTTTTTTTTTGGTGGTTTGTTTTGGGTTTTACTCCCCATTTGTTACTATTTTGTGATTTTGCTATTTGGATCTGTTCAATGTGCTTTTATTTGAGTATTCTCTCATGTTTTGTTGAGTTTCCTCTGTGTTTTCAGCCATTTCTCATCAGTCAGTTCACTTCACCTCATTCACCTGATCCATGTCATCATGTCAGATTTTTCCACTGCTTTCATCAGCCCCTGTCCATGTTGTCCCCCAGAGTTCATTATTTTCTCAGTCTAACAACACCGTGTCCAGTTCTTCTCTGTGGTCTCCTTTGTGTTCTCAAGTCATTAGAGTTTTGCTACCACGTCAGGCTTTTATTTTGTTAAAATAAACTTTATTTTTATTTTCATTCAAACTCCTCTGGTCAGTCTGCAATACTGAGTCCACCGTTCTGAGACATATACAGTTTTAGAATAATTTACAAGCATAAACAGTTGTGGCAGGAGCTGACGATAGATCTTTCTGTGCAGATGTGAGCACTTTTGTCAGAGTTTGATTTTTTTTCTGCAGGAATATTTATTTAATGTACAAATTAAGATGTAAACTTGTAAAGTTGAATTTGCATGAAGCTCTGGAAAATGTTCGAGACTAGAATTGGTTACAGACGTTGGTTAAAGGCCCTCCAGTGAGCTGTTAGCTCATCAGTCCAGTCAAAAAAAAAATAATTAAAAAATATATATATATATATATATTTTTTTTTTCAAACTGAGGATTTTAAAGAGCTATCCAAAACAGTAAATGCGTCATCATTTCCCCCAGAATGCCACTGCAAAATATCTGACTCATCCCTTTAAAACTAAAGGCATAATTTGGTATTAAGGAGCACAAAGTTTGCAATTGAGAATTTCCAGAAGTGCAAAACTAAAACATATGATGTTTTAAGAATTTCATTTTTTCCATGTTAACATTCTCAAAGCAGACAATGGTTGCAAACAGGTTGAGTTAAAAATCTTAAAGTTGCTCGTACTTTTGATTTTTTTCTTTATAAAGTGTTGCTGTGTGAATGTAACTCCTGCCAGTAACAGTTTTAAACTGTTGTTACCAAACTCTTCAACAAATTCTTCATCTTTTACAAAAATTTCAATTGAGACATTTAACATAACTAGAGTTACCAACAAACGCAGTATCTAAAAGCAGCACAGAAAGAGATCCAACGTCCTCAACTCCGCTCCGAGGCCAAACATCAAACTGCTGCTACGAGCGACAAATAACTGCAGAGAAACAAGAATATACTGGTAGGAATGAAACTGGATGTTGGAAACAAAAGGAGCTCAGCAGCAGTGGAAGCTGCATGTTTTCCTTCCTCACATGGAAACAATTACCCAACTGAGTCGCTCTGAAGGTCCTTTTGTCTAATTATTGGTAATTACAGCATCTCTGGAGAAACTGTAAGTCACTTCTTCCTGCTGCTTTAACTGTGAGTATTTCATCTTATACAGATTTAAAGTGTATAAATCCCTTCATTTCTTTCTACTTTGCTACTGAAGTCTAAAGTGTTGAATTCAAGATTTTTTTCAAGCTTTCTGAGGGTTTTCCTTTTGGATTTTGGCTGTTTCATTAATTTTTTTCAGAGGATTTTTCTTCACAACATAAAACATCAAGACTCGAGACTTTTGCACTGAACTATATGATGAACTTTGAGTCTTTATGAGAAGAACTGGGTCATTCTTTGAAGTACAAATACTACATTATGCCTTTGAGGTATACAGTGGGCAAAGGAATAACCAGAGAAGTGATTTGGCTTTGTGTTTAAAAGGACTAAACAGTTTAGATGGGCACATGCAGTGTTCTTCTCTCCCCTCATTTCCAAACCAGTTTGTAATCAGATTTGCTTTTATGATCTAATATCTGAAATAAGGCCAGACGGCAGGCAAGACCTTCATAATCTGTAACAGAATTAGAGCTGAAAGTGCTGTGTGTGTGTGCACATGTGTAGGTGTTTGTTCAGAGAAGTGCACAATCTAAGCAGCCAGGCTTGTATTGCATATAAAAAGAGGAATAATAACACTAGTAATGTACTATTATTTTAACATATTTGGTCTTATTTTTCTAGTTTGCTGACATGTTCGGTAACTTTTCAATTACTTCTTGGAAAATTTATTACTGACTGAAGCGTTTTGTTTTGGAAGCTTTTTTTTTATCACTGTTTTTTTATTAAAGTTTTTTCCTTTTATACATACAAATAAGAAAGCGTGGGTACAAAAAATGTTATACATATGGTCTGTTTAAACAACATACATAAACACAAACAAAAATTCTTTAAAAATTAATCCCATTCACTCCTATCCAGGTCACTGCCCTATGTCCATACACTACATCTTTAAACCTGACAAAAACAGAGAGCACAAAAAAATAAAACAAAGAATTCACCTGAAATATTATTGTATATTTTGGAATGTATCAAGAAAAGGCCCCCATATTTTATTAAATTTCTCAGTAGAGTGCTGAAGAGAACACCTTATTTTTTCTAGTTTCAAGCATGACAAAAGGTCATATAACCACTGTTTATGAGTTGGAAGGGCAGCACCCTTCCATCTTATTAGAATTGCACGCCTTGCTAACAAGGAACAAAAAGCCAGTGCTTGTCTTTTGGAGGCTGATAGAGGTAACTCTTCACCACTGATACCAAACAGAGCAAGGAGAGGGCTAGGTGTTACTTCTACTCTGAAGATTGTGGACAGGGTTTTAAAAACATCCGTCCAAAACTGACCAAGGCTGGGACAGGACCAGTACATATGAACCAGTGTGGCCTCAGCAGTTTTGCATTTGTCACAGTATGGGGTGATTTCTGGATAAATACGAGACAGTTTGCTTTTGGAGAAGTGGGCTCTGTGTACCACTTTAAACTGAATAAGACAATGGCGTGCACATAGAGATGTTGTGTTAACAAGTTTAAGTATAGAAGCCCATGTTTCATCTGGAATGGTCATGCCCAGGTCCTCCTCCCATACAGCTTTAAGTTTGGGTGAGGAGGTCTCCATCATGTTCAACATTAGATTGTAAAGCCGTGAAATAAGCCCTTTACGGGTCGGGTTCAATTGTAAGATGGTTTCCAACAGTGTAGGCTCTGGTAGAGAAACTGAGCCTGAAAAATGTGATTGAATAAAATGTCTGGTTTGTAAATATCTGAAAAAATGGGATTGTGGTAGACCATACTTATTGCTAAGTTGTTCAAATGATGCCAATTTCTTCTCAATGAAAAGGTCCTTAAAATGAGTAAGACCGCTCCTGTGCCATCCCAGAAACACCCCATCCTGAAGAGATGGTTTAAACAAATGGTTAAGTGCAATGGGGCTTAGAGGGGAAAAATCCTTAAGTTTAAAATGTTTTCTAAACTGGCCCCATATTTTTAGTGAATGTTTCACTACAGGATTCAAAATGGAGTTGGGTGAGGAGAGTGAAAGTGGAGCACAAAGCATAGCTGGTAGAGATATATTATTGTTGTTGTGTAATTCCATAGTCACCCAATCAGGGGAATTACTCAGGTTATGGTAAAAATACCAGTGCACTAAGCATCTGAGGTTAGCAGCCCAATAATAAAACCGAAAGTTAGGAAGACCAAAACCCCCCTCCTCTTTAGGTTTTTGAAGATTCATCTTATTAAGCCTTGGACGTTTATTCCTCCATATGTAGGATGAAAAAATTGAATCCAGCTCGTTGAAAAATATATTAGGAATAAAAATAGGTAGTGCCTGAAAAACATATAAAAATTTGGGTAGTATAGTCATTTTAATTGAGTTTATACGTCCTACCAAGGACATGGAAAGTGGCGTCCATTTTGTGAGGGATCTTTTCACTTGGTTCAACAGTGGAGTCAGATTTTCTTTGAACAAGTTTTTATGTTTTTTTGTCACTGTGACACCCAGATATGTAATTTTTTGTCTTTCAATTCTGAACGGCAAATTAGTAAAGTCTGAGATATTTACTTTATTACTTAAAGGGAAAAGCTCACTTTTGGTAAGGTTCAATTTATACCCGGAGATCTGGCCGAATTGGGTAAACAAGTTGAGGGCAAAAGGCAATGAAGTTGATGGCTTGGAAATAAAAAGTAAAAGGTCATCAGCGTAAAGCGACACCTTATGTTCCATGTCATTTCTCCAGATGCCGGATATCTCCTTACTGGTTCGTAGTGCAATAGCGAGGGGCTCTATGGCTAGATCAAAAAGCAAGGGGCTAAGAGGACAGCCTTGGCGGGTGCCTCTTTGTAATTTAAATGGTTTTGAGGTTTGAGAATTAGTACGTACTGTAGCAGATGGCTGATGGTACAATAATTTAATCCAATGAATGAATTTTCCTCCAAAACCAAATTTACTAAGAGCTGCAAAAAGATAGTCAAATTCAACCCGATCAAAGGCCTTTTCAGCGTCAAGAGAAACAACACACTCATCCGAGACTGTGGGACTTGAATAAACTATGTTAAGCAACCTACGTATATTAAAATATGAATGTCGGTCTTTAATGAAACCTGTTTGGTCTTTTGAAATAACAGATGGTAAGACGGTTTCGAGCCTACGGGCAAGAATCTTAGCTAAAATTTTAACATCTGTATTCAAGAGAGAGATAGGTCTGTATGAGGTGCATTCCATTGGATCTTTTCCTTTTTTTACAAGTAGTGTGATACAGGCTTCATAAAATGACTGAGGGAGGGATCCTTGTTCAAAGCATTCAGTAAGGGTGGAACTAAGCTGAGCAGATAGTAGGACTGAAAATTTTTTAAAAAATTCAGAGGGAAAACCATCTGGACCTGGAGTTTTGCCAGACTGCATTGAAGCTATTGCTAGTGAGACTTCTGACTGGGAGATGGGTTCATCTAACCTGTTTTTGAGTTCAGGTGAGATGACAGGGATGTGAAGTTTAGCTAAGAAATCATCAATCTTTTTAGGATTGGTTTGTAATTGTGAGCTGTATAACTCCGAGTAGAAGTCTCTGAATGCATCATTAATTTTTTCATGATCTGTGATTGTATTGCCGTCTTGTTTTCGAAGTTTAGGAATAGTTTGCCTTGCCCTAGAGCCCTTAAGCATGGTTGCTAATAGTTTATCAGGTTTGTCGCCATGTACATAGAATTTGAATCTGTCATGCAAGAGAAAACGTTCAGCTGAATGTGTTGTTAGTAGGTCAAGCCTCGTTTTAAGTTCAATACGCTTTTTCAAAAGTTCCGGACATTGATTGTGTGCATATTTTACGTCAATCTCTTTGATTTGTTGCATTAGGTTATTCTGTTCGTAAGTAGACTGTTTTTTTATTTTTGCTGAGTAGGCAATAATCTGGCCTCTGATATAGGCCTTAAAAGCATCCCATACTATGAGGCTAGAAATCTCTTGGGAGGAATTAGTAGCAAAAAAAATGTATCTCATCCTGAATAAACTTTAGAAAGTTTTCATCCGAGAGCAAGGTTGAGTTAAAACGCCACTGTCCAGTTCTTGGGGAAAAGTGAGGAAGAGATAGGGACATAGTGAGTGGGGCGTGATCTGAAATTACTATGCTCTGGTAGTCACAGGAGCGGATCTGATTTAAGTATCTAATATCTGTGATAAAGTAATCAATTCTTGAATAAGTTTTGTGTACGTGTGAAAAATATGAGTACTCTCTCTTATCAGGGTTTAAAGCACGCCACACATCGCACAGTCCGTAGTCAGATAAAAAGGTTTGAATGACTGATGCAGATTTGCTTATGACATTAGTTTTAACAGATGAGCGGTCCAAAACTGGGTCCAACCAGCAGTTGAAGTCACCGCCCAGCACCAGACGATATTTATTGAGATCGGGTAAAGAAGAAAATAGTTGTCTAAAAAAATTATCATCATCTGTATTAGGAGCATAAACATTCACCAGGGCAACTAAAGTGCTGTAAAGTTTCCCACTCACTATAACAAACCTGCCATATTTATCAGCTACCACATTATGGGCCTCAAATGGAGTATTCTGGCTGATCAGTATGGAGACCCCTCGTGCTTTGGCTTGAAAGAGAGAATGAAAGCGTTGTCCTCTCCAGCATGCCAGGAGACGCACGTTATCAGAGCTCCTGATGTGAGTCTCCTGTAGAAACGCCACATCTGTATTAAGGTGTTTAATATGGGAGAAAACCTTTCTTCTCTTCACTGGATGGTTTAAACCTTTAACATTCCAACTTAGGAAGTTTAAGTGCTGACTCATGTGATTTCAGAAATAAAGCTTGTGTGCTCCTTTATTATAGGTATGACAAATAGAGACTGAAACAAAAAAGATGAAAGTAAAATTATGCAACTGTGTGAGACTCCTGGCAGTGACCTTAGCCCTCCCCCATCCCCCCAACAAAAACAAACAAACAAACAAAAACAAAAAATGGCTGCCAGAGAAAAAATAATAAAATAAAACAAAAATGGCAGCAAGCTCTTCAAACCTAACATTCTTAAAAATTTAATCTTCCTGGTCTCAGAGACGAATCAGAGCTAACCACTGCTCCTAGGAATAAATGTAAACCCCTTATAGTAATAGCCTACTGTATTAATATCTGACAAAAACAAGCAACCATGACCACAGTAGAGAAAATTTTTTTTGTATATAATAATAAGTTCAAAAATTAATGTGAAAGGAGCCTCCAGTCTTGGTGTTAGGCTATATTATTCAGCCATAATCAAACTGCTGTGTGGTGGGGCTACCTTTCCATTCATAAAGTCCACTGTGGGAACAAGGGGTGGCCAGAATCAGTCCTTCATTAATAAATAAACATATTATGTGTGTTCTGAAAAAATATACAAATGCGCACTGAAGGAAAAATAGCTGCGCGTGTCTCCAAAGTGCACCCTGCCACGCCCCTGCATGTGTGTGTTTGTTACCTCTCATCCACTTTAACTAATAAAGTTATTCATTCATGGGTTCTCCGATGATTTGGGCAGTTTCTTGATATATTGTTGAGCCTCCTCCACCGAGCCCAAAAACTTTTTGGTACCGTTGAGCTGCGTTATGCGGAGCCGGGCTGGGAAGAGCAGAGCCGGCTTCAAACCTCGTTTGTAAA
This sequence comes from Garcialebias charrua, assembly GCA_038048925.1. Lineage (NCBI taxonomy): Eukaryota > Metazoa > Chordata > Actinopteri > Cyprinodontiformes > Rivulidae > Garcialebias > Garcialebias charrua. The sequence goes on along the minus strand of JBBPBX010027230.1, from coordinate 7,923 downwards.
GTTCACTCATGACGTCCTTGTACTCCGCGCGCCGGCTGAGCACGTCTGGGCTGTAGTCTTCCACGATACGAAGAGACGCGCCTCTGTAGTCGAGCTTCCCTCTGCTCCTGGCTTCACGGATGATGAGCTCTTTGGTCAGGTAGCGGTGCAGGCGGATGATCACCGGGCGCGGAGGATGCCCCGCGGGCCGTTTGGCTGCGAGGGAGCGGTGCGCTCTGTCCAGCTCAGGTGGAGTCGGGAGGACCTCTTTCCCAAATAACTCACAGAGGAGGGTGGAGAAGAAGTGAGTCGGGCGCCCGCTTTCCGTGTCTTCAGGTAAACCGAGGACTCGGACATTCTGTCGTCGGCTCCGTCCTTCGAGATCCGAGACTTTAACTTTTAATTTAGCGTTGTCCTCACGGAGAGCAGCGCATGACTCTTCGAGGGTGGACACGCGCTGGCTCAGATCTTCTGTTGCGAGCTCCAAGAGCTGACTCGTTCTGCCTGTTCCTCCAGGGCCTGTCGTACCTGGTCCAGCTTGGAGCTGAGCATGTTGGCTGACGCTGTGATCTCAGACGCCAGATCCTCCCGGTGCTGCTGAAACAATGCAGTGATAGCCTCCAGCGTTAAACCCACATCTTCCTTCTTGCTTCCTTTTGCGTTTTTAGCCATCATCAGAATAAAGAAAAAAATCTCCAACGCTGAAGTTATACAGCAATCGGTGGAGAAAATAGCTGTCAGTGGGGTGGTGTTTAATTAAAAAGTTTAGATGTCACCGGAGCAGCTCGTTGACACGTCTACCCTGTTCGCATGACAAACCGGAAGTCGTTTTGGAAGCTTTAAGCACGAATAATAATAAAAAATAACAAAAACTCAGTCCGTTGCATTTTGATTTAAATGATTTGAGCTCAGCATCTTGTACAGGATTTGTTTTGGCTCAGAGGCAGAGTGATCATTTTCAAATTTGAGGATTCGACATTCCTGCAGCCGAGTGTTCTTGGGAAAGACTCTACCTCGACCACTTTATTAGCCCCACCTGTCCAATTGCTTGTCAACACAAATAACTAATTGGACCAGTTGTTGCACATGGCAGCATCTCAATGCATTTAGGCATTTATGTGTAGTGAAAACAACTCGCTGGCGTTCAAACGGAGCTTTATAGTGGAGAAGAAAGGGGATTTAAATGACTTTAAACATGAAATGGTTGTTGGTGTCTGACGTGCTGGTCTGAGTATTTCAGAAGCTGTTGATCTACGGGGCATCCACAACCATAGGTTTAAAGAGAAAGGTCCAAAAAAAAAAAAAATTTATCAAACAGCAGTTGTTCTCGTGAAAAAGCCTTGTTGATGTCAGTGGAGAATGAGCAGACTGGCTGGAGATGACTGAAAGCTCAAATAACCACTTGTTCCAACCAAGGAGAACCATCTTTGAGCACAGAACATGTTAAACCTTCAGCAGCAGAAAACCAGACCAGGTCCTGTCAGCTGAGCAGGAAACTGAAATCCACAAATCCAAGGTTAAGTCAGGTCTGGACAGATTCTTCTTCAGAAATCCACAAAGATTCTCCAGAATGGCACAATGAGAGCTGGTTAAAACATTGTTGCCATGTCTGATGAGACTCAGATCACTGACCTCCAGTGGCCTTCTGATAACAAAATCCAGTCGAGCGTCTTTGAGAGGTGGAGGAACGGGATGAATGTTCAGCAGACAAATCTGCAACAGCGTGAGGCTGTCATAACTTAATATGAACCAAAAACAATCTGAGAAATGTTTCCAACACCTTGTTGAATCTATGCCACAAAGAATTAAGTCAGTTCTAAAGAGGGTCCATTTGGTCTCTTTACACTTGTAGTAAATAAAAACTTGCTGTAAGTTTTGTCTCCCTGTGTGAGTCCAGCTCTATAAAACACTACAACTTTATTTAAATGTGACATCTGCGCTTCTTCATACTTTTAAAACCACTGACTCAAATTAAACAAGGTAAGCTCTCACAACAATTAAAAATAAATAAACAAAAGTCAAGCTAATAAACCAAAATGTGATTTAAGCCATTTTTTTAATTGCAACTTGCTCCTAATACTAAAGAGGAAAAGGCAAATAAAAATAAAACAAAAATGAAGTAAATAATTAAAACTGGTCCAACCGTTTGTAAAGATTTGAACAGCAAACATCCTGTTCTGGAACAAAGCTGCAACAAAGAAGGCCCAGTTGGTCGTGAAGTCCAGTTTGGATCCTGGTGCAGCCGAAAGCCAAGCAGGACATCTGGAGGATGTAAATCATGAAACTCTGCTGTGCTCCCCCTCCATGCTCCCTCCCCCACCCCACCAGAATATCTGTGGTCCCTTATCAGAGACCCGGCTGAGACCCACTGTGCCATCTTCATCAGGACTATGGACCTTTCTGGTTGTGTTCATGGACAATCTCTTTTTTTTTTCTTTTATAGATGGCCTCCCTTCTCACCTTATAGCCATCCTCTCACTCCGATATGATTTTATTTTTATTTTTTTAATAGAGAGAAAGGAAAGGAAAGACAGAAAGTAAGACAAAAAACACAACAATTATCCACAAAAAAGCACAAGGCAAACACACCCAACCTCCGTCTGCAATCCTGCAAAGTACATGACAGAACACAGCAACACATGCATAAGACTAATATCATTTATGACCTTGCAGTATATTTCCATAAATATACATACCATAACTACAAATATATATACAGTATACATACATATACATTCATATTCATTCATATACCCATCTACATATCTGCATATATCTACATATACATCCCTGCATCCATTTGCGTGTGGTTGTGAGCATGCATAAGTGAAAAAGTTTCCTCCAATAGAACATTCAATAGCAACCGTGAGGCATCAGAGATCCGCCCCCCCAAGGCCCGAGGCAGGCAAAGGGGAAACCAGAACCCAAGACCCCAAGAAGGACCCCGAGCCCAGAGTCCCCAGGGCCACCCGAACAGGACGAGCCACTCACCAACTCCCCAGATCCGACCAAAGGGGAGAACAGGAGAAGCCCCACCAGTGACTACACACAATGACCCCCCGGGGTCAACAGCGACAAATTCACAGGCCCCCGCCGGAGCCGGCTGCACCGACGTAGCCCCAGGGCCGGTCACCGAGGCCCGGGCACCGGGGACGCCCACCCCTCAGGCCAGACCTGACAGGACCAGAAGACCCAAGCCCCACCAGGCAGCCACCAGGCCGAGCCGACATACGCCCAAGCACCCAACTCCAGACAGTGAGGGCCCCAAGCACGCCTGCAGGCAAAGGAACACCCACTAGGGGGCCACGCGGCAGGAGCGCGACACTGAGTAGCCTCAGATGTATCAGAGAGGGGGCAGCCCAAGTCCCAGCCTGACAAACATTCATACACAGACACACTCATTCAGATCCACCCTCACTCACAGAAAGACAAACAATAACGACACGTTCCATTCATAATCCCGATACACACTCTATACCCCCCAGGTCCAAGACATGTACCTGCCCCCTACATGGGGCAGCCCACATCCAAACCCAGGAGGTAGCCCCATTCGTTCTGGGGTGGAGAGTAGCAGACATCCAAGATCCGGCCCAGCCCGCGCCCCGCCGACAGGACAGGACACCCGAGCCCAAGCAGCCCCAGGGGGAGCGTAATGCTAGCCCCGCCCACGCTATCCCCCAGAACCCCCCCATAGTCCAAGACAACACCCGACCGCCCGTCACCTCACCGGACCCCACCCCCAGAATAGCCGCCAGAGAACCAGGGGGGTCAGAAAGAAAAGAAAGAAAAAAAAAAAAAAAAATTAACAAACCTAGACCCCGACACATACATCCCCGTCCCCAAATGTGCTGTTGATGTGTGTTGTTTTAAAGTGCACTTAAAAAGGGAAAGAGAAGGAGCAAAGGCTGGCATTGTGCCAGTTTCCCCTCCACCCCAACTCTAACTCAGGCCCTTACTGTCTAAATGCACGATTGTGAGTGAGCACAGGCACGGTAGGCGAGAATGGTGTCATCTCTCCACCCATAATCATAGTGCCCACCCCAAATTCCTATATGTGAATTTTATGAGGATGTATATGAATGAATGTCTAAGGTGTATAATAAAATTGAGTCCCAGGTGGTTCTGAACAACAGAGATGTAAAAACGTTGCAGCACACCTGAGCCTCAAATCCCTACATGTATTAATTTGAAATGAAGAGGGCGGAGGCGCGTGGTGAGGGATGGGGAGAAAATAACTGCAGGAACAATGCTCCCGCAGCGAGTCAGCTCCCCCGCTGACCCTGCATACCCCCCCAGTTCGCCAACGTCCACCCAAGGATCAAGGCCAAACACCTCTCCGACCTCCAGGCTCATTGAGCCCCAGACCAGAGACGGACACGGCCACGAGGGCCACCAGCAGCAGGACCAACAGCCCACACCCATCAGGGCCGCCAAAACCCCTGCTAACTGCAGTCAGCCCGCCGCCCAAGAGGACACAAAATCCCACATGGACGACACGGCCAAGAGCCCCCGCCCAACCACCGACAGAGCCAGGAATCACTGGGGGCGGGCCCCTACCATAGTAAAGGGCCCGCCCACCGGCCATGCATGGTCCCAGACCATCATCAAGGACATCCACCCAATCCCCACCCCAGAAGAAATACGACACCCACCCTTCATACTAACAACTTTCAGATCACGTAACACACTAGACACCCAGGCTGGGACTACCTGCCCTCTCCCATGGCCACCAGTCACGCCCCCAAACACCCAACCCCCCAGCGCATGAACCCCCAACCTACCAGCGAGCCGAGGGCCCCCCAGCCAGAGCCGGGCACCATAGCGCAAGCCAGCCCATATCCCGGCGACCCGCCCGCCAGAGCCCAGATCCCCCACCCCCACCAGGCCCAAGCCCGGGGACGACACGCCCCCAGAATCCCAAGCCCCCGGCGCCCACCCCGAAACCACCCCAGCACAGGCGGATCACCGACCAGTGACCCATGACCGTCGCCACAGACCCCCCCAGGGCCCGCATGCTGCCCCCAGCAGACATCCCCCAGAACCCCCCGGTCCTCTCCAGGTTGAAGGCAGGGTCCTCCCCGCCCAAACAGCCCCACCTCCCGGCGCCCCAAACCCCGACCTCCCCCCACACCAGCCACAATGCCCCACAAGGCCAGATCCCAGACCCCCCACCCTCACTACGTAACAGAGCCGATCAAAGAATGCCAGATAGATTGATCCGATGTGTCGGCAGATGCTGTTTCAAGACTAATATGATCTAACAGAAGATTTTTATACTGATTAATGCTAAGATTATTTTTATTTTTCCAATTCATGAGTATGGTTTTCTTTGCGATGCATAACCCCAAAATTACACCACACGCGGCTCCGCCCCGCTCCGGTCCGCAGGTCGCAGCTGAGCGAGTCCAAAGCCCACTGCCTCCGCTCCGCTCAGGTCCGCCTGGATGCGCCGCTCCGAGACACGTGCGAGATCGCGCGATAAATCAAGTGATAAATAAGTAAGTCAGAACAAAACAATTCATTCGGTGGAAGAAGGAGAACAACTGTAGAGAGACTGCTGCCTTGATCTTCTCTCGTAAATGAGCTACATGGTTTGAGCAACAGGAAGTGATGTTTACATTTCAGAATAAAATACTTTTTTATTTATTTATTTCTTGTATTGCGTTTGTAGGCGTAGTCATAGTCATAAATATAATAGTTTAGTCATAGAATAGTCATAAATGATAGTTTGACAGCATTTTTGTACAAATAAATCCGTATAGAGCTAGGATTAGTCCGCCCGTGGTGATTTTATTTTGTAAATACGGAAGTTGTGCTCGTTCCTTTTCCTGTTGGTGCGACGTAATCTTCAAAAGTTGACTCCGGCACAGCTCCGGCGTCCGGCAGAAATAGAAAAATTTCTAATTTTGACGGACTGCCGTCCGCTCTCCGCAGCTCGCCGCCGCCGTGCGGAGCCAGTGTAAACTCTGTCATTGATTATAAAGGGTGCGTATTTGCTACGGAGGTCGGACCGGAGCGGGGCGGAGCCGTAACGCGTGTGGTGTAATTTTGGGGTCAGGCAGTGAAAATCATGCTGTATATATGTTTTTCTAGTATTACATCTTCAAAGATAGCTAATAAACAAACAGATGGAGAGAGCGGAATACAGAATTACATTTCAGACAATTAGACAAGTCCTCACAGACCTGGACCCAGAATCTCTGAACAGGTGGACAGAACCAGAGTGCATGGATATAATCATCAGGTATATTGCCTGTGCACTGTGAGCAAATGTTAGATGATGTAAATCCCATCTTAAACATTCGCTGACCTGTATAATGTATAGAGAACTTTATACTGTATTAATTGTATATTTGAGATTCTAGTCATTTTAAATGTTTTTAAACATATTTGAGACCAGGTGTTTTGGTCAAAGTTGACTGATAAATCTGTCTCCCATTTTGCCACAGGTAGTGTTATGGAGTCATCTATTCTAGACAATTTCTTGTATATTTTAGATAACAATTTGGGTGTTTTAAGATTAATGAACTCTGAGACACATACTGGTGTCACTAACAATGTTCTATTAAGCTTAAATTTCTTCTTTACAATCGACTTAATTTGTTGATATTCTAAAAAGTATTTATTATCAATGTCATATTGTATTTTTAATTCATTAAATGGAATAAAGTCTACACCATCAAATATGTGTTCCAAACGTTCAATCCCCTTAACTCTCCAACCTGGGAAATTTAACATATTATTTTCTTGCTGTATGTCAGGGTTATTCCAGATGGGTGTTTGTCTGCATGGGAGTAGTGAAGACTTTGTCATTTTTAGATACTCCCAACATGCTGTCAGAGATTAGCTAATACTGATACTTTTAAAGCAAACATGTTTTTTTTATATTTATGCTAATAAATGGCAGATCTGAAATTCTAATATTATTACATAAAGTTTGCTCTATGTGTCTATATGTCTATCCAAGTAACATCTAGTGCATTTGGAGTTATCCATTTTGAGATATATTGTAACCTATTGGCTAAATAGTAGTGATAAAAGTTTGGAAGTTCTAATCCTCCGGTTTCTTTAGATTTCTGTAATGTTTTTAAGCTAATACGTGGAGTTTTGTTTTTCCAAAGGAATTTAGATATGAAAGAGTCCAGGGACTTAAACCATTCATTTGAAGGTTTATTTGGGATCATAGAGAATAAATAATTTATTCTCGGCAGCACCATCATTTTTACTGAGGCAACTCTTCCCAAAAGAGATATGGGTAGAGATTTCCATCTAGTAAGATCGTCTTCAATTTTCTTTAAGAGTGGTATATGATTTATTGTTTATTGCCGAGCTAAAACAGTAGCTAAGGCTTTCTAGTTACTGCAATCCGCGTTTGACACCATTCAGTCAGATTTGTTCCGTCTCAAACTTGTCCTAAATGCTGATAAAACAAAAGGGATGTTTTTTTCAAGTAGGAAGTCGGTCCCAGCAGATCTTCCTCTGATTTTATCCTCAAATGGTGTCCCTATTGAGTTTGTTGATTCCTATAAATATTTGGGTATCCTGGTCGATTCGCATCTCTCTTTTAAACTCCACGTGGAAAACCTAGTGAAGAAACTGAAAGTTAAACTGGGTTTCTTTTTCAGAAATAAATCATGTCTAACACTGAATGCTAGGAAACGCCTTGTATCTGTGACTTTCCTTCCCTCCATTGATTACGGTGACATTCTCTACATGAATGCTCCTACAAGCACCCTGCGGATGTTGGATGTTGTCTATCATGGTGCACTAAGATTCATAACTGGTTGTGATTATCGTACCCACCACTGCACCCTGTATTCACTGGTTAATTGGACATCATTAACCTCACGCAGACTCTTCCACTGGTACATTTTCATCTTCAAATCACTTCTTGGTCTGCTGCCCTCATACATCTCCTCCTACATGTCTTTGCGTGAGTGCAGC
>JBBPBX010027229.1:0-21812 GCA_038048925.1 Garcialebias charrua | reverse complement strand
TCAGAGGGTGATTTACAACAGCCAGTTTCTGTGGTCGGCCGTTTCAACTGGCCATGTTGTTGACTGGACGTTTACTCTCTTCATCCTCTGTAAGCACGTGTATACTGTTATCATGACTGACAAATATATTAATAACTGACAAAATTGTGGGGCAGGGACTCTGGGGTCTATGTTGCACCAAGTGTGGATGTCATGGAGTAAAAAATTTGCTGTTAGGAATATTTCTGCAGAGAAAAATCGTATGGTATCTTGGGTTAGTAGAATGCAACACTCAGGGATGTTTGCTTCTGTTGATGAAGCTCCACCCTCCGTCCCATGGTTAAATAAACTTCTGGTCCTGGCAGATAGGGCTCTGAAATTGGCGTTAGACGAAAAAGACAAGAGTTCTGCTCTATTGTGCAGGAAGAAATATAAGGAGTGGCTAAAAGCGGATGAATTTAATCGAGACTGTCAATTGTTTTTGGATGAGATAAGGAGAATTGTAGGGGATCAGAAAACTGGTCTGAAGAATTTGCACAAAGCCGCTTCACAGGTGCAAGCTGCTGGCTCGAACTCAGATTTATTACTTCTAACAGATAACACTTCCCTCTTGGTGCCTGACAGGACGGGGAAGGGGTACCGTCCTCCGATGCTTCTTTCAGCGTGAAATCTTTGGGGGCTTCATACGACTCCATACCACTGACTTGTCCTACCCCACCTAATTGTACTAACCTCAGACCTCCTGCCACAGCCTTTGATAAGGTTATTGGTTGGCAGCGAGGAAATTCGGGTTGTTTGAATAGAATTGCTGACAATGTTCATACCTGTCTTGACACAGCATTACTTGCCCAACTCATGTTGCCTCTCGTGAGTTCCACCACAGCTGAAGGAGTCCGTAAACAGACTTACACGCCTTTTAGTTTACAAGATACTGAGTTAATTTGTCAGCGCTTGCCTGATCTCCAGAAAAGTGGGAACGCTTGGATCCGTGCATTTCTGGAAGCCTGCGCTGGAATTATACCATGTTTGGGTGACTGAAGGAGAGTTTTCACAGCATGTTCATCATTCGGTAGCCTGACTGAAATTGAACAGGCTGTTGGGACTAAATTGGACCCTGACAGTGACACGCTGCACGACCATGTTCAGATATTGTGGCCAATAATAAGAGAGAAATATCCAACTTCTATGAAATCTAAAGAGTTGTGTGAGAATCCTCTGACTCTTATGCCTCTTATCCAGAGGTCTGGTTCCTGTAAGGTCCCATTGTGGCTAGTTTGGGCCAGTTCCTATGGGACCGGTTTATTTCTGTACCCACTGCGCTTAGGACCCCTTTAGTGGGCGTGAAGTTCTCCTGCAGTGGGCGGGTAATTCTCCTGCAGTGGGTGGATCATTAATATCAACGCTTCTAACCAGCTGGTGGCGCTAGTGATACATTAAGCTCTTTATTAACCACTAACACACACATTAGAAGAAGAGCTGGAAAAGAACACACAACCAAAGTGGATGAGCTTGTTTCTTTTTTGAACATTCTGCTTTGTCTGTGGCTTTTTCAGCCACAGACAAATGTTCATATACAGTATATATATATATATATATATATATATATAGTATATATATATATATATATATATATATATATATATATATGTGTGTGTGTATATATACACATATATGTATATATATTGTATATACATACATGTGTACACATACAAACATATGCGTGAGTATATATATATATACACACACACGTGTTTATATATATACATACATGTGTGTATATATACACATATATGTACACATACATACATAATATATACTGTACATACATATATATTTATATATACAGTACATACATATACACATATATACATATATATATATACATATATATTTATATATACACACATTGATGATGGTGGAGTACACTACTTTGGACAAAACTGAAAGTGGCATGCATCCTAAAAAATCTGCGCCGCTCCATTGTCCCAGTTGATCAACAAGTGTGTTCCAAACTAAAACATTTGTAATATAAACTTAACAATATGTAATCAATCAATTCCAATCAAAATATCAAAGCAACTTTATTTAAATACTGTAAATGTTACATGTCAATAAAATTGTAACAGTTTAAAAAAATGAAAGATTGGTGTTATTTGTAGAAACAGAAAAACATATTACTAAATCTGCAGTTATGTATGAAATATGAACTTAAAATATCATCACTGGAATCTTAACCTGTTGTTCCAAAACATGTAACAATAATTAAAAGTAAAATTTGGCCAATAGCTCAGGTAAAAATGCTGACCTGTAGAACATTTCTACATTTTTCACTGCTTCTGTAAAGAACTCACCATCAGACGCAATCTGAAAAAAGTCATCTGACCCAGAACTAAAGTTCTTTAGTTTGTAGCAGGTCGCTTTTGTAAAAGAGTCCACGAGGCTCAATGAGATTTACCTGACTACTGTAAATAAGTCCAGCTACAGACAGGAGGTGGAACATCTGGAGAGCTGGTGCAAAGAGAATAATCTTCACATGAATGTGAAGAAGACAAAGGAGATGATTGTGGACTTCAGAAGGAACAAACACACCACACCCCACTGAACATAGGTGGATCTGCGGTGGAGGTGGTCTCCAGCTACAAATACTTGGGTGTACACTTGAATGATAACCTCAGCTGGAGCAACAACACCACCAGCCTGATCAAGAAAGGTCATCAGAGACTCTACTTCCTCAGACGGCTGAGACGAGCTGGTCTGAGCAGCCCAGTCCTCACCTCCTTCTACAGGTGTGCAGTGGAGAGCATCCTGTGCTCCAGCATCAACGTGTGGCATGGAGGCTGCACAGTTGCAGAGAGGAAAGCTCTACAGAGAGTGGTGAAGGCTGCACAGAAGTCTGTTGGAGTCAGTCTCCCCACCATCACAGACATTTACACCTCCAGATGCAGGAAAAGAGCCACCTGCATCATGAAAGACCTCACTCACCCAGCACACTCACTCTTTGCCCCACTCCCCTCAGGACGGAGGTTGAGGAGCATCAAATGTAGAACCACTAGACTGAGGAACAACTGAAAAGTAACAAAAATGATCCTAAAAGGATGAAATTACAAAAATCAAAGGATTTATTTAATACTTTACGTATATATATTCTATTCGGCCACGAAATTAACAAAAAATAGAATGAACTTTTAATCCCTAAAACCACTTTTAAATCTCAAATACACGGGTGTGTCGCCACCGCATTTATACATAAAAGTAACCCAAATACATAAAACTAACGACTCACCGTCGAATGGTCGACACAAAACACACAATAAAATCATCCGGCCACGTTAATTTGGCTTGAAACAGCGGGGTTCTCTACGGATTTATGAAGACACCGAGCGCAGCCAGCTAGCCACAGAATTAGCCCCTGAGTTCACCTCTAACCCGGAAGATGTCAAGATGGAATAGTCCATTTTTAGTAGGGGGATAAAGAAATCGACCGGTTTTTTTATTGCGTATTTAATGATCGTTTTCATCGTAACTATAATTATTTTTATGTTAAATGTAGATTAACAAGCAGGATCAATGTTAGGAATGTAGGTGACTGGCCGGGGCGCGGCGGGGCCGGGGCCCCATGCTGATGGGATCCCCAGGCAACGGCATCATTTACCTACATGGTAGATCCGAGTCTGTTCTCCGCTCTGCCCCCCCCCCTCCAACCCTTCCTCCTCTCTGCTCTTTATGGTGGGGAAAAAGGTAAAACAAGCAGCATAAGAGCTTGTAAATAAGTTTATTGGTTTTTACTGATAGATAATTAGTTATTAGCGGTACTGCATTTTAAATAAAAATAGCACAAATCCGCTTATGAATTATAAAAGTTAGTCAATCCACAAAAACGCTGACAAAAAGTTTAGGTCCACTGTAAGCGGATTAGCGCTTTAGCGCTCCCTAGCGGGCTGGCGCCCACCACTGGGGCTTAGTGTATTACTAGCTGATGTTTTTCTTAGTTAATCCTAGGTGTTATTGTTGAGAAAATAAGACTTTAAGAGAAACTGGAGACTGAAAAGTTTAAAAGGATGGAGTGTTTAATTTCTTTTTGCAAAAAGAAGAACAACAGAAAACACCGATGTGTTCAGCCTACTCTACGAAGTTGTTCTGACTCTCAGTTCACAGTGCATTGCTTTATACCCTCCTTCCTACGTCATGGGGAGGTCCACAAGAGTGAATAACAGGATATCGGAAACATCTGGTAGGGAAGATAAGCTTATGGCTGAGTTTCACAATAACATTTCTCAGGAACAGTTGACCTTTTGCAAAAACATTCTCAAGAGAAGAAGGAAGTTTCAACCCAGAGGGTGGGCTCGTTTCTAATCATGGACCATTGTCTCTTCTCACAGTTTCCTGTTTCCCATGGCAGACATGAGCTGGGAACATCCTGTTTTCCATGGGAGAGGGGAAACAGAACATCCTGTCATTCAATAGCTGAACATCCTGTCAGCACTAAGAGGGGAGAATAATACTTTCTGTTGCACGTAAGGCAGAAAGGTTCAACAGTTCAGACACAATGCATTATATGCAATAAAACAGTAAAGTAATTAAAACATTAGAGTAGAATAATTAATTTTCTTTCACAATTTCCCCCTTTTGTTCCTTTATGGAACAACATTAAGGTAAAAAATTAATAAGATTACATAGATAGAGTCAGACTCTGAAAATAAAAACATCAGGAAAACACATTTTACTTTACAGTGGTTTCACATGGATCCTTCATTAACTTCAGATAGAAATGGCAAGAGCTGTTTTTGCGGGTTACAGACCCTAAAATTGTGGCAAAGCTAAACTATAAAAAGAAAATCACATCAATTAATAAATGAAATCAATAAATTAACATAAAATGGAGTAAAGTCACATTTTAATTCTGGAAGTTTTGTCCAGCGAGAGTGTTTAGATCAAGTGAGAGGCTGAAATGCCATTGGACGCTATTCACAAATTCTCGTATGGTCTCAACTACAACGTTCAGAAGATGTAATCTTGACTCAAAATCATCAACAGACATCTGTCTGTCTACTCCGCCTACAATGTAGCGAAGGACCAGTACTTGCTCTAAGTGGGTGGTCTCAACCTGTAAGTACGCAGAATTGTCTGTTATTGTAAATGTAATCTTCATTTTACTTTAGTTTGCTTTTTAGGACAAAGGTAGTGGGAATGGGAGCAAAGGTATCCATGTTAGTTTCTAATTCCATGTCTGGGTTTTTGTGTATGAGGGCATAAGTGTCTGCTTGTTGTTCAGGGGTGAGTGCGGTTGAAATTAAACGTGTTGACAAAGAACGAAGACAAGGAATACAGCAGCAGCCGCAAGTTACAATGACAGCTAAACAAACTCCAGCAGAGATGATTAGGGACATAATAATACCTTTACATTTGCCAAACATTCTATTAAACCAATCAGAGATGGGGTTATTAATTCCTGAGGCTTCTTGCATTTCTTGGGAGAGTTCTTTTAGGCCTTTGAGGGCTCTAGCTATTTTACCATCTGGAGCTGTGTTGTTAGGGATAAAAGTACAACATTGATCACCAGTCATTGAACAAACACCTCCTTTCTCAGCCAATATCATATCAAGAGCCATCCTGTTTTGAATTGCCATTTTGGATGTAGGACGTAATTGGTCTGAAAGGCCTTCAATGGCATCTCGAGTGAGATTGGTCAGACGCAAAACATTGTAGTGGACGAAATTAATTCTGGCTACGTTTTTATTTGTGGTTACAGGAAAAAGGGCTCCTATAAAGGGTAGGTTTTCAAAGCCTGCTGCGACGGGGTCAGCTAATTTGAATTCGTCTGGAACGCCTTGTGGAACTCGTATCGCGTTGATGTAGGTTTCGGAGCCAATGTTTAGATTAAAATCTATATCTCGTTTGGTTCTATTGTGTTGTGAAGTCAATTGGTGTCCAGCTAACAAAAGCGGTGCTGCAAGGCGAACTAGAGCACAAAGTCCTATAGTTTTTTCAGGGATTTTGACTGACAATCTTTGACCTCCGCAATAGTAATATAATCCTGCTCTGGCCCAAGTTCCTATTTGTTGGGTTTTCTCGTCGGTAGTATCTACATTTGTAATAACATTACACCAATCGTAGTCAATTTTCCCATAGTTAATGGATGGATGCTCTGTAGCGAAGTTAAAACAATGATAACCTTCAAAAATGCGATTAGGACGAAAAGAACCTGGATGTGTTTTGTTGTGAATTGGTGGATATATATCAGTTAATGTGGTGCAACCGTCTACTAAATATTGTTTGGTGAGGGTTAACATGCAGTTGTATCCCCACACGTCGTCAGGAAACAAAGGGTTTGGTTGTGTGACTAGTTTAGGTCTAGCTGCAGCGCAGGCTACACAATTGCTAAGTTGGGCTTCTCTTGCAGCTTCAACTAACCAGGATAACCACATGTTGTCATCTCCGTGTCCTGTTGCGCGTTCTATCAGCTGTTCAGGTTTTAGTTTGGTGTAATCTACAGAAATAACTGAGACATTTTCTCCTTGGAAGTTTTCAAATTCAGGGATTTGGTGTTCGGTGTCATTTGTAGTGGATGTTTGTGGTGGGGGAACAAACCTGATGGTGACCAATCCCTTTGGATCTGCACCTGAGACGTCGGCTTGGATTAGAAAGGTGTAAAAGTCAGATCTTGTGTTTGAGGTGAAGTCTTTTGGAGGGCCAGGTAACTTACTCAATGAAAGTGTGATTGGATTTTTTGCTGGGTTGTAATCTCTTTGAAATCTGACTTTGTCCCACCATTTCTTTGTGTTTTTGGTTAAATCTGAGCGTGAAGGTGTCCACTTCCCTGTGTATGTAGTGACTGTGGACCAGGAACATACTGGATCACGAGTCCCTGGCAACTTCATTCCTTCTTGATGGACAAACCTACGCATACGAAGCAGTTTCTCTGAGAACCTGTGCATGCGAGTGTTGGGTACAGAGAAACCATCGGCGTTCATGGAGATATCTAAACACAAATACAGATCAGCACTTCGATACCACAGGTCATGGCCTTTGCAATTTATTACATCACATAAATCAAACTGAAATGCAGTAGTCGAATTGATCTCGTAGTCAAGGACCATGTTCTGATGAGTGGATTCTGGAAGGCTTCTTTTAATTACCTTTGTCTGTGTGCAGGGTCCTTCATTTGGAAATAAACAAAGGTGTCTACACAGGAAGATTGTGCCGAAACTCAAACCTGATGTGATGCCAAGGATCAGCATGACCGTCCATGGATGAGTGTCGAACCAGTTCATCGCGTCCGTGCGCCTCATGGTTTGTTCAGAGGTTGCTAACTAGGGAAAAAACAGGGGTTGGATGGACTCAACCTAGTTGTAGGTCTACGGACCTGCCGCCTTCACAGGGAACCGTAGCTCGGACTGTGAGTGTGTAGGTGCCGTCACGCACTTGCCGCCTCACTCTGAGTCCGTTTCCTCAGCTGTGAGTGGAAGAGTGTGTGGAAGTCACTTCACCTTGGTTAGCCTTCGAGCGTCAGATGCTTGCTTCACCCTCGTTGGCACCCAGCGTTCGAGCATCAGGTGCTGATGTCAGTTCTGACCCGTCCCGATCCTCCTTTGCTGGTGGCTTTGTTCCTCGAAACAGCTTGCAGTGGGAAGCGTGGACCCAGGTAGCTCTCTCAGCGACCTTTACCGCAGTGTGTGTGGTCAGCAACACCTGGAATGGTCCTGTCCACCTTGGAGAGTTCCAACGCTTTCTCCTGAAACATTTAATCATAACAAAGTCTCCAGGAGTAATACAATGCAATTGTTTTTGAGCTGGTCCAGGGAGTCCTCCTTGGACCTGTGACCTGATGGAATTTAATTGTTTGGTTAGTTCAATACAATACTTCATCATGTTGTGATCACAATGTTTCAGATCACTCGTGGGATCTGTCGGTGGCCCAGTTCCAAGGTTGGGCGGGGCTGCAAAAAGAATTTCAAAAGGGCTAAGGTTATGTTTAGCCCTCCTGCGCATGTGCATGTACATAACAGCAAGAGGTAAACATGTCACCCAGCTCTGTTGTGTGTCCTCACAAATCTTGGCCAATTTGTTCTTTAATGTGCCATTTTCTCTCTCAACTGCACCACCACTTTGTGGGTGATAGGAACAGTGCTTTGTTAAGTCAAAATTCAATGTGGTTGAGATTTCTGTCATGATTTGATTGGCAAAATGTGGCCCATTGTCACTGGAAATTCTTTGTGGAATTCCCCAGCGAGGAATAATTTCCTGTAAGAGGATTTTTGCTACTGTGTTTGCAGTGTTATGTTTTGTGGGGAAAACCTCAACCCATTTTGAAAACATATCCACGACAACCAAACAGTATTTTTTGTTCATCACAGGTGTCAATTCAATGAAATCAATCATTAAGTGTTGAAAAGGTGCAGTGATTTTTCTGTGGGCACCTGGTGCTTCTGTCTTAATGGCCTTTGAGATGTTGTGAGATGCACACACAAGACATGAGTCACAATGTTGTTGAGCATATTTCAAAAATTTTACAGTGTACCAGTGTGTGTCAATCTCTCTTAACATTCCCCCTTTTGACACATGATCAAAGGAATGTGTCAATGCAGCAAAAGCTGGAAAAAAGTGTTCTGGAAGGCAGGGATTCCTGTTAGGACCTATCCAAAGTCCATCAGTGAAAGTTGAGCCTAAGCGTTTCCACTCAGAGCGTTCGTGAGGAGTGGAGAATTTCTGCATTTCTTTGAGAGAGAGAGTCATCTCAGAATCTGTTGATGGTGAGGAAAGTGTGTGTGTGGTGACAGATTGGAATTTTCCCTTGGCTGCTTGTTTTGCAGCTGTGTCAGCAGCAGCATTTCCTTCAGAGATAGGGTCTTTCCTGTTGGTGTGTGCTACACATTTGATGATGGCAATGTGTGTTGGCAAAGTGATTGCCTCAAGAAGATCCGCAACCAACTTGTGGTTGAGAATTGGATGACCATCAGAGCGAAGGAAGTTACGATGCTTCCAAAGAGCGCCAAAGTCATGAACCACTCCAAAAGCATAGCGCGAGTCTGTGAAGATGTTTACAGATTTGTTCTGAGAAAGTTTACAAGCTTTGGTCAGGGCAATGAGTTCACATGCTTGAGCTGAGCATGGAGGAAGAGAGCTAGCTTCAATGGTTTGTGTGCTAGTGACTACTGCATAACCGCTTGTTATGGAGCCTGTGTCTGGGTCACGTGAAGAAGAACCATCAAAAAAAAGCTCCCAATCTGGGTTAGAGATAGGATCTTGTTTGAGGTCAGGTCGAGGTGTGTACAAAACCTCAAGTTCTGCCATGCAGTCATGTGGAGTGCCCTCATCAGGTGAGGGTAAGAGAGTGGCTGGATTAAGCACGTTGCAACGTTGTATTTTGATGTTAGGCATGTCCAGCAAGGTTGTGTGGTATTTCAGCCAGCGGGCTGTCGACAAATGCGCAGTCTTTTGTTCATTCAATATTTGGGTGACAGCATGGGGGACTAATAGGGTCAAATCAGAGTACCCCACAATGTCTCTACTTGCCAATACAGATTTTTCAGCTGCAGAAATGGCGCGCAAACATAGAGGAAGTCCTGCAGCAACTGGATCGAGTTTTGCAGAGAAGTAGGCAACTGGTTTCATCCTGTCACCATGCTTCTGGAGCAAAACTGATGTCATGCACCCTCCACGTTCATCCACAGCCTGAACAAAAGGTCTGGTTGGATCTGGAATTCCCAATGTGGGTGCTTTTTGCAACTGAGCCTTGAGTGCTTCAAAAGCAGTCAATGCATCAGGTGTCCATGTCAATTTGGAGCTCATTTGAAGGCCTTTTCCGTGACAGACAGCACAAAGTGGAGCTTCGAGTTCCGCGTAGTTAGGAATAAAATGTCTGCAATACCCACATAATCCCAAGAAAGACATGAGTTGTTTTTTAGTTGTAGGGAGAGGCAGAGAAACTATGGCTTTAACGCGAGTGTCTGCCAGATCCCTCCCCTCAGCGGAGATTCTGTGACCCAGGAACGTGACCAGTGGTTGCACAAACTGTAGTTTGGAGAGTGATGCCTTGTGGCCTTGTTCTGCCAGGTATTGGAGCAGACGTATGGTGTGTATTTGACAAAGACTTTCTGTCGGGGCTGCCAACAACAAGTCGTCCACGTATTGCAGAAGTGCACAACCTGGAGGAAGAGTGAAACCCATCAAGCTGTCGTTAAGTGCCTGGTGGAAGATAGTGGGGCTCTCACAGTAGCCCTGACAGAGGTGGGTAAATGTGTAAGATTTGCCTAGGAATTGAAACGAGAACCAAAATTGGCTGTCATGGGGTGTACTGGTACACTGAAGAATGCATTGGCCAAGTCAATGACAGAAAAGAACGTTGAACCAGATGGAATCTGTGACAAGATGACATAAGGATTAGGAACAATGGGTGCACGTGCTTGAATAGCTGCGTTCATGGCACGTAGATCTTGGACAAACCTCCATTCATCTGGGGGTGTTGGTCTGATCTTCTTGACAGGAAAAATTGGCGTCCTCACTGGTGAGGAAGGGCAATGAACGATTACTCCTGCGTTCAACAAAGAGTAGAAAACAGGTGTTATCCCTTCAACAGCCTCTGGCTTGAGTGGGTATTGGACAATCTTAGGTCTGTAGGACGATTTAGGAATGATCTGAATCGGTTCTTGACCTTTTATTAACCCTACGTCATATTTGGTCTGTGCCCACAAGTGTTGTGGGACTTCTGAAAGTCTGGGGTCGTCAACCTGCAGTTTAGAAAAAGTTGTTGCTAGTCAGGCTGTTTGATCAACTGGAGCTTGGATTGGAATCACGTGAGCTTCAAGGTTAATGTCTCGTTTGAACATGTAAAGTGATGGTGAGTACATGCAGTCACCTACTGGCAACCAGTCTGATGTGGTCACTGCATCCAAGGCCATGTGGCCAAGGTCTTTCCACTGAAATGACTGGTTGCGAGCAAGTGATACATGTGGAAATGTATCATGCATTGTAAAAAATGACCATTGTGATGGTGAGATGGGTGTGTCCTCTGTGTTTAATGAAACTAGGGAAAAAAAGACTTCTTGTGTCCAGCAAATGGCTGTGAGATGGATGGTGCTAGGCAGTGTGTGCAGGAAAAGTGCTGCCAATGGGTCATCTGGATCAGTCACTAGATGTGTTGTGCAATGTAATGTGTTGGGGTCATGTAGAATGGAGTTCTGTGACATCCTTTCTACAGTCATTTTAGTCAGCATTTCGGTCTGTGTCGGTTCAATGAGCAACCACTCCAGTACTGATAGGACTGGTTCTGAATAGAAAGTGGTTGTGTCAGGGTCAGGTGAGGACACTAAAAGTCCCTCTGGTCCACATGTGATAGTCAGGTCGAACTTTAAGATCAAGTCTCTGGCTAAAAGATTGACAGGGCAGTGTTCTGATAGTAGAAACTGATGTGTGTGTTCTGTCTTGTCAAAAGGATTTATCACTGACAAAGGACTTGTCACAGGTTCAGGGATAGCCATCCCTGATGCTCCTGTGGAAGTAATAATTTGTCCTGATAATGGTGCATCTGGGAGTGATTTTCTTTTAATGAGCGACTTTGTTGCTCCTGAGTCTACAAGGAATGGTAGGGCGTTACCTTGGACATGCACTGTAATCATGGGTAGTTTCTGACAAGCTGTCTGAGTGTATTTTAAGTATGTGGATGGAATCAAGTCATGCTCATTAACAACAGATGTGTGTGTGTGGCTACTTGCTGTTTGGAGAGCTGGACCTTCCTCCTCCTGCTCTAGTCATGTAGAGTGGCCACCCCTTTGTCCCTGCTGTGGCTGGTGACCTCTGCCACGTCCCCCTCCTTTGTGTGGCCCAGAGTACGCCTGACCTTGGCCCTGGTTGTGTTGGCTGGGGTAGGTTTGACCGGGACGGCCTTGGTAGGGATGCATTTGGCCCTGGCCCATGTGTTGACCCCGGTGTTGTCCTCGACCTCTGCGTTTGCGGGGACAGTCTTTGATCCAATGGTCTTCGGAGCCACAGATGAAACAGCCTGTAGGTTCTTGTAACCGTGGTTGCCAGTTCTGTGGTGGGTTCATCCATTGAGAAAACCTTGGATGTTGTGGGGCGGGTGGTTGTTCAGATCTTTGGGGTTGAGGGTGTCCCAAAGTCATCTGGGTGGCAGCTTTGAGGAGTGTCAGCTGTGCATCTTCAGCCACGCGTTGTTTCCTCTTCTGAGCTGAGGTGACTTCAGCTGAGTGCATGTCCCAGGCGTGACGAGCATGGCGGAGGAGCTCGTTGATGCGTGTTTCCACGTTGTGGCCGATGTAGGTGGTCTTAACTGCTTTCTGGATGTTAGAAGGGAAACCACTCATCAGGTACTGGCATAAGATAGTCTCAAACGGGGATGGTGTCCGTGCTTCTCTCCAGTTAATCTCCTCAGGTTGTAGGATACCGGAGTGTGCAGTGAACACGGGAAGCAGGCGGTTGATGTAGTCTTGGGGTGTCTCATCGGTTCTTTGTATGGTATCTGTGATTATACCGTATTTGGGTGTGGCTAGGAAAGCTGTGGTGATAGCTTCTCCTATTTTGTCGACTATTGCTATGAAATGTTCATTGCTGTCATGTTCATAAGCTGTTGCTACGAGGCGCTGATGGACTTGGTCCTCTTCGAAGAGGGTTACGCTCAACTTGTTGACAAACCCTATACCATACACAGTGGCCAGGATCAGTCTGAGTTCTGGTATGGTTGGTCTGAGCACCTTGACCATGTTCGTCATTGCTGTTGCAATCGTCCGTCCTCCCCGTGCCAGCTCCGGGAGATACTCACGAGCCATTTTGGTGAGCTCGTCTTTGGGCCACACCCGATAGATGAGCTGGGGTTCAGTCGCGCCACCCACTTCAAGCATCGGAGCGTTGAGGGTGGTCTCTTCAAGATCCTGAAGGTGCCTTTTTTCCTCCGCCAACTTCCCTTGTCCTCTTGTGTGTTTTGCGACTGAGTCAGGGTCTGTGGCGTCGGATGCTGTGGAGTGAGATGGAGAGGAGACATCAGGTGTAGAGGGTGGAGACCCAAGCATGGAAGACCCATTATGCGTGTCGTCATCAGATGTCTCAGTCCAGTCCCCCCGTTCTTGGCTCCCACTGGTGCCACCACTAGGGCCCTCAGCCTCATTTGGTCTCCTTCGTGGCTGATAGTCATCATCTGTGGTCGGAGACCAGACGGTTTTCTGTTTGTTCAGTTCAGTTTCTTTGGCCTTGGCGGGTGGGGCGTAGGGTGGTGGGTTTCCGTGGTCAGTGAGCGAGGGATACAAAGGTGCCGTAGGAGGAGGAAGTCCGCTGCTCTCCGGTGCATGTGGAAAAGAAACAGAAGAAAAATGTTGAGTTAGTCTGTTCTTTATCAGTTTGGCTGTTTTTGCTGGCTTTGAACTTGTTGGTTTTGAACCTTTCAGATCACAATGTTTGTTTTTCCCAATTTTCTGAACCATCTGGATAATTTTAGAATTTGTTTTCTGATTTTGTGCCTTTGACTCATTCTTCCATAGTCTGAACGCTTGCTTGTGGTTGTACATTGCTGTGAACATGTCTCTAGGTATCTTTTTCATTTTAGACATTCTTAGTTTTTGCCCGGTTAATTTCTGTTCGAGCTGTTGAATTTCATCTGGGTCGAAAGACCCTTCTCTTGGAAAACCAAACTTGTGATGCCATTGTGGCACGAAGCTGAGGCAAGAATCTCCATGTAGTTTACGCATTCGGTCCGCTTCTGGACCGCATGGGATGTAATCACCCGCTTTACTGTTACTGGTACCCATTTTGACTCTTATCATCTGCACGCTACCTCTATTATCTAATCAAAGATGCGTCTTTAAATTTTTATGACTTCGTTGATCTATACTCAGTTTATCGTATTTTTATCAATAAATCTTACACGCGCGTTGGCTCAGTTTCTTTTATAGAAACCATACAGTCCCCTTGAGGACTCCTCACTCGGTCTCCTTAGACCTTACGCTCGATGTATTTTATTTAATACATTTCTACATGATTAGTTTTCATTGATGATTAATTTTAAAAGATCGATAAATTTTACCTTAATTGTTTGATTTCAGTCTCGCAGTCTCGTGTCGGGTATAGTTGAGCCGATCCGTCCTCCCGGAGATCCAGACGCCTCCCGCTCCGAAAGGTCTAGCTGGAGGATCGGAGGTTGATTGATCAGCCGTCGTCGTGGTGCTCCGTGAGTCCGGACGGACTTCAATATACCCTGCTCGCAGCGCCAATTATTGTTGAGAAAATAAGACTTTAAGAGAAACTGGAGACTGAAAAGTTTAAATGGATGTAGTGTTTAATTTCTTTTTGCAAAAAGGAGAACAACAGAAAACACCGATGTGTTCAGCCTACTCTACGAAGTTGTTCTGACTCTCAGTTCACAGTGCATTGCTTTATACCCTCCTTCCTACGTCATGGGGAGGTCCACAAGAGTGAATAACAGGATATCGGAAACATCTGGTAGGGAAGATAAGCTTATGGCTGAGTTTCACAATAACATTTCTCAGGAACAGTTGACCTTTTGCAAAAACATTCTCAAGAGAAGAAGGAAGTTTCAACCCAGAGGGTGGGCTCGTTTCTAATCATGGACCATTGTCTCTTCTCACAGTTTCCTGTTTCCCATGGCAGACATGAGCTGGGAACATCCTGTTTTCCATGGGAGAGGGGAAACAGAACATCCTGTCATTCAATAGCTGAACATCCTGTCAGCACTAAGAGGGGAGAATAATACTTTCTGTTGCACGTAAGGCAGAAAGGTTCAACAGTTCAGACACAATGCATTATATGCAATAAAACAGTAAAGTAATTAAAACATTAGAGTAGAATAATTAATTTTCTTTCACATTATTACTGTTTTTCTCTTGCATTTGTTGTTGGATGTAACTGGGACCCTGTGTACATAATGTCGTTTTCATCACATGTACCACATGCGGTGCAAATGACAATAAAGACTCTCTGACTCTCTGACTCTGACTCTAAATAAAGGTTGAATGAAAAACACCATGAAGTCACAGTACCCCTGCTCCGTCACAAACTGAGCTTGTATGACATCTGCTGAGTTCATAGGACCTGTTTGTGTTGTCAATGCAGGACTGTTTTTTTTAACTGAGGCACCGAGGACATCTTTGGCACAATGTGGACAAGGTGCAGGAGAGCAGAGCATCAGGAGAAGCTCTGAGGTCTGTTCGGCTGCAGTTGATGTGTAGTCTGGAGTCACAAGATCAGATCCTGATGCAGCAGTTCAGCGATGGCTTCATATGTCTGGCTGGCTGTTTTCACTGCCCCATCTGACAAACAACACAAAATTATTGTTATAATCTCCTCTAAACATCATTATCCTTTGCTTTTATCTGTAATTTTCAAAGTTTGGAGTGTTTCTGTCATGGCATACTTGCTTTACAGTGCAGTGACTTGTCCCATCCTTCTCCAAGGACACCCACGGCTAGAGGATCTTTACACAGGAACTGACTGATTAACCTGAAATGATACACATTACACATTAATACAGGCCTATAGGCCTAAGTGACAAATTTATGGATTTTTCCCCATATTTATAAACCATTTTTGGACTGAGATATGACCGTTTCCATTTATTCTGACTGAACCAAAACAAACCAAAACCAAAAACAGAAAGTACTGTAGATAGCAGCAGTAACATGTATGGCATGAAGTTGGCGGTTGTATCACGTAATATGAAAACGTGGCTATAATGATAAATTCAAAAAAGTTCAAGACAAAAACAACTGGACTTTATTTATTATACTATACTTTAGACTATTTTTTTCCTTCCTTGCACTTTTTAGAATTTACCATGTCCTGGATGACTGAGAATCTTCACTCGCTATTAATGACTCAAACGGCCTGCCATATTCCACATTCTGCTCTGCTTCGAACCTTGAAAACAGCTGCCAACTCGGCGAATTTGACCATTAAAGTGCATTTATTAAGCAAATGATAGACTCAGACACACCTCTGCTACAATTTCGAGCTAACAAATATTGTTTATGTGATTTTCTTGTTATATTTCAGAGAAACGAGCCGTTCCGCCATCTTTTTTTTTCTTTTCCTAAAAGCCTCTCGGCTGTTGCCTGAAGTCAGTCTCTGAAACGGTCTTTCCGCAGTCCAAAAAAGCTAAGAAACAGTTGCATGACTCACTGGAAATATGCTTAAAGTTAGAAAACACTCACCTGCGCAGACACCTCTTGAAAAATCTTTTCATTGCACGTCACTCCATCCAGCTCCCTCTGAATATTTTCATCGGCCAGCAAATACAGAAAAGCCTGAACCTCCGCGTTTGACCACGGTTGTGACATAATTATTAGCCTGTGTTAATTCTCAAAAATGTGCTCCTCCAACTTGTTGTTCTAGAGTTTGGCGGGATGGCAGTTTGCATTTCCTGGAAGACTGAATCTTCTTCTTCTTCTTCTTGGCGGATTGCAAACAACGTTCAGGTGCATACCGCCACCTACTGGAGAAGACTGAATCTCCGCCCTCCGACCTAGGAATACGCCCCCTGACCAATCAGTGACCACACTGTGCTGATGTCATAACTGGACCCTAGAAGAACTGGACCTTTGTACCTCAGTGAGGCAGGCACCAAAATAGGTCTGGTTTCACGTGAACAGGCCCCTGTGGGTACATTCCATAACTAGTTGTTAACTAGTTACGAACGAGCCCGAACGAGCGCGAACAGGCCCTGTGGATAAATGGCATTACAGAACGTGGCACAATGTACCTGTCTAGGGTTAAACTCTTATGGGAAAACAGAACTGGAAATGACCCTACACTTGATCCTACAACTCAACTGTTGTTCAGAGGGGCTGTGGAGAGCTCTCTGTCTGATGATGTTAAAAAAGCTTGGCATCTGTTGTTGGCCTCACAAAGATGGATTATGATTTATGGTCAGCACACATTGTTCATTTTATAGATCAAACTTTGGATAAAAGAGAGTCTGATGATAGATAATTGAAGTCCCTAGAGACTCAACTAGCAAAGGCTCAGTTGAAAGATATACGTGACAAGCTTAATCTCACGAAGGTGAATGTGATCCAGATACCCCAGATGCCCCAGGTTCAGCCAGCTTCCCTGGTGGGTCCTACTACATCCTCTGAATATTCTTATCAGCAGAGATCTCTGGGCCCAGCCACATCGTGGCGCAGAGGTCATGCCAAACATCAGATGGGGAACCCTCAGTCCACAGACCAGTGTCACCCGTGCCACGGCCTCGGGCACTGGTCATCTCAGTGTCCTACTAAACAGGAGTTCTTGAGACAGGAGGTGACGCCAGCTCCATATCCACATGATGTATACCCACCTCCCTAGACTGCACCCCCTCACACTCAGCCTGGCCCTTCACCAGGGACCCATAATCAGGCCCCTGGCCAATTTCTTGTTCAATAGGGGTGCCCAGGATCGGCAATAGGTGGCATCTTGTATCCTGAACCTTTGGTTTCAGTGACCATAAATGGCCGAAATCACATGTGTATGGTTGATACAGGAGCCAGGTATTCGACAGTTAACACGTCACTCCCACGATCAAAGAATACCGTACCTGTTGTTGGATTTTCGGGAAAACCAGAGGAGTGGCCGTTGTTGTGTTATGTTCCATGCATGTGGAATAACCTGCGCTTTGAACATTCCTTCCTGATTTCTGACTCATGTCCAGTGAACTTGATTGGACGAGACATTCTGTGTGATCAGAACGTGACTTTAATGATGACTCCTGATAACGTCCAGCTAAGTTTTCCTGATGGAACTGTTCAGCGCTATGCTACAGTGAAAGGCTCTCTACATCAGCTGATTCAGGCCCACGGGACTTCTGCTGAGTCCAGTCCAGCTGAACTTCAAGCTGAGGTTTGGTGGGGAGCTGTGCCTGATTTTATCACCACGCTCTTGTACGACACTCTGCAGAGCTGGGACACCTGGATTAATGTCATAAGACCCTATGACATGCCTCTTGATGTGGCACACTGCACGCTGAACTATGAACTGTGTGGTGATGAGGCCTATGATACACTCTGGACAGGACTGCTGGAGCACTGTCAGGAAACTGGTGAATATCCGGTGGCTGAACTCATGGACATCTATGTTGCTCCTGAGGGAGTGGCGGCACCTGTGCGGTTGCCTTGACCACTGATGGAACTATATATTCTTGGTGATGTATCAGCACCACATGTGTCATTGAAGGTCACGTCTGGTACTGAAGCAAAGAATTTACAGGTAGGTCTTATGATGAGACGCTGTCTTGCTGTCCGGGAATGGGTGCCCACACAAAATCCTCTCTTACACTATTCTCTAGAGACTGACACCTACAGGATCACACACAGATCATTTACATTATTGTTACCTGAGAAACATTTTCTGCCTAGAACACATGGCAGAGAAAACACAGATCATGTTGATACAGACAAACTGTTAGCCAGTTTGCCTGAATCACTTTGGGCCAGGAATTCTACAGATGTAGGGCTGCTGGATGTGCTACCTGTCTCAATAACTCTGAAGCCAGGCACAATTCCAATCTATAAACATCAATATCGACTCCGACAGGAGCAGATTGATGGTATTGAGCAAACTATTAAGGGTTTGCTGGATGCTGGGGTGTTGCAACCTACAGTTTCGAGCTGGAACACACCTCTCCACCCAGTTCCAAAAGCTGATAAATCACATTACCGTTTAGTCCATGATTTGAGGCCTATAAATAAGGTTGTTGTTCCGTCTAATTATGGAACTCCAAATCCTTACGTCATGATGAATGCTATTCAGCCTGAACACAAATTTTTCACTTGTATAGACCTGGCTAATGCATTTTTTGTGTACCTCTGGATGCAGGATCAAGGGATCTGTTTGCATTTACCTTTAAGGCAGGGGTGTCAAACTCATTTTCACCGAGGGCCACATCGGCATAATGGCTGTCCTTGAAGGGCCAGATGTAACTTATAAATGTAACTAAATGTAATCTAATGTAATGTAAAATAAATGTAACTACCGTACTCCTTAATGTTGAATAACTCATTTATTATAACTTATTCAACTGACAATTACAGTTGCATAGAAAACATCTGTTTGCTTGTTGCTCTAACATAAATCCTTTTAAATTTTGTCAGCTTATGAAAACCCACATAACTCCATTAATGAAGGATCAAACTGTCCAAGTTAATACCCTGATGCATGCTCAATAATCCAGGTAGAAAAATCTAAAAAAGCTAAGTCTGGTCCTCTGGACCTGATGGTCCAGAGGTGGTCCTCCATGATCATGTGAGCAGCTGGTTTCGGCTGTCATCAGCCAACTGGTTGATCCACTGTGAGAGGTGCTATTTATAAGACTGAGCTGAATACAACATCTCAGACTGAGGAAGTCTTTCGGAAGAAAGACAAAATGTTTCTACAGTTTTTTTGCTTTGTTTTGTTTTTTTAATGTCCAGAGGACCAGACTTAGCTTTTTTAGATGTCCAAGTTAATAAAGAAAAATAACATAAAACTGGGCTGCAAAGAACATGTATGACACATGTAGCATTTTACAAAAAAAGGCTACACACAGCCTTGCATCCAACTGATGGTTTGATGACAACAATTTGTGTGCATACACACCCTGCAAACATTAAATAATTACAACAGCAGCTACACATAAATAATATGTAATCAACTAAAAATACCAAAATAAAGGTTGACTCAGTTCACAACTATATTACTCAAGTTTTTTGGTTACCGGTAGTTTTTGATGAGGAGATACTGCCGGTCTGAACACACCAAGTGGATTCTCTCTCTACGATTGATCATGTTCTGAAAATGATAAACACAAAACAAAATGCAAGCACAATCATTAAATTGCACACAGTTTAAATGTTCTTCTTCTTTGTTGAATTACTGTACATTTTATTATATTTTAATTGTTTAAAAAAAATGCTAACCTGACAAACAGGAAAGTGGACAAGATTGTCCTGTTTCACTTGTCACATCCATAAGTCCAATTCACGCTGGAAAGCCGTGATTGTGTCGGACATCTGCGTGATGACTTGTTTGCGTCTCTGCTCACAGACCTTCAGCATGCACTGCTTCAAAAACGCTCCATCTGAAAACGACTTGGAAGCGATTTCTTCAGCCACAATGAAGCTAGCTTTCACTGCAGCCTCGTTTTTGGCTGTGGGTTTCATGAACAAACTCTGCTGCGACCGCAGTTTGCCTTTTAATTCTTGGCAGAATGTGTTGCTTTTCTTGAAGGCTAGCTTTAGCGTACTTAGCTCCGTGTTTGGTTTCAAAACCGACACCGCCTCGTAACACAAAAGACATACCGGTCTTTCTCCTGGAAGCACAAACAAGTATTCGCCTTCCCATCTTTCTTGAAACTTCCGTCTGCATCAACTTTTCTCTTTCTGGACATTTTGGGATCATTATTTATATCTCAATTCCACTCGTTGGCATGAAGGTAGAAACACTGCTGCGGCTTCCGTAGTCGAAAGGCATTGTGGGCTACCGTAGTTGAAAGGCATTGTGGGCTACCGTAGTTGAAAGGCATTGTGGGAAATGTAGTTTTTGGTCAAAACACGCTCGTATTTATTTTTAGACACTCAAAAATTTTAAACTAAGCTCTCGCGGGCCACATAAAATGACATGGCGGGCCATATCTGGCCCGCGGGCCATGAGTTTGACACATGTGCTTTAGATAGTCAGGTGAAGTTCCGTGTAAGCATTGATGGGTGATGAGAGCAGTTTTATATTGAATTCTGTAGGTGACAGGAAGCCAATGGAGGTTATGGAGAATGGGTGTAATATGATCAAATTTGCGAACTCTCAACAGAATCCTAGCTGCACTGTTTTGAATATATTGAAGCTTCTGAATGTTTTTGCCAGGGATACCAATAAACAGGGAGTTGCAGTAGTCGAGCCTGGAGGAGACAAAGGCATGGACGAGTTTCTCAGCATCAGAAAAAGTCAGAGATGGGCGAAGTCTGGAGATGTTTCGAAGATGGAAGAAGCAGGTTTTAAACAGATGCTTAATGTGATTTTCAAATGTGAGATGAGAGTCCATTTTTATTCCAAGATTTGTAACAGAGGTGGAGAGGGGGATGTCTTGACCAGAGAAGGAGATTGTTGTCTGAAGGTAAAAGTAGAAGGCCTGATCAAAAAAGGCGTTCATTACAAGATCATCTGGACTTTATTTGTAACAGAAGACGTTTCGCTTCTCATCCGAGGAGCTTTATCAATTCAATGAACCAGACTGTGTGCGTGTGGAGTTATAACAGGAGTCACGCACCAACATATGTAAATTGCAAGCTGAGGTAACACATACATGTAAATTGACAGATCACACCTTAACAGTAGGGGGTTCCCTTGAAGTCTCTGACAGAAGACACACAACTGTATGTAAATTGACAAAAAACACCTCACAAACCAACAACAGAGGTTTCTCAAAAAACTTTGCTAGTCTAATTCACAGACAAGACACCTCTGCTCCCATCCGGTGTAAAACGTTTGGGAATCAGCCCCAAAACTGAGTTATAAGTCTTGGAAAGTTGAAATCTCAGACCTCCTCCTCTGTTAAGAGAAGGTTTTTCTCTCTTAACATAAACAGCTTCCTTCACACCCCTCTCAAACCATCTGTGCTCTCTGTCCAAAATTTGCACATTTTGGTCATCAAAAGAGTGACCCTTGTCCGTGAGGTGGAGGTGAACAGCTGAGTTTTGTCCAGAGGAGGTTGCTCTCCTGTGTTGGGACATTCTTTTGTGGATGGGTTGCTTAGTTTCTCCAATGTAGCGGTCTGGGCAGTCCTCGCTGCACTGGACTGCGTACACCACACCACTCTGTTTGTGTGTGGGGGTTCTGTCCTTAGGGTGGACCAGCCTCTGTCTGAG